>JARFJB010002256.1:7500-70000 GCA_036346205.1 Vesta saturnalis | reverse complement strand
AAAAAATAGCCAAACTACTAACTTTTCAAAAAAAATAAAAATTGCTTAGAAACCACGCTTTGGTATTCATAAGTTTAATTCTAAATAACATTCTTTATTACATTTGCCAATTTTTGAAATAAGTACTTACCTTGTGCAATTTTTATATTTTTGACCTACCGTGTATACCGTTTGAACCATTCTACGTGCACCAAAATGGTTATCGAACATGCACCAATTTTTGGCAATACCTGTATTTTGGACGAGCGATTAATTAAAAGAATTCATATTGCACTTATAAATATATATATATATATATATATATATATATATATATATATATATATATATATATTATACATATACATCGGATATGTCATGATCCACCACCTGCCTACGTAATTATTTTTTAGCACACCGTCGAAGGGTGCTTGTGATTAAATTTAAAAACGGTTATAAATATTATCTTTTGAAAAGCTTTTATCTGGAACAAGTTTACTTTAATTGTGCTTTTTGTTGATCGACTGTATAAAATTTCTATTGTTTAACAATTCACAAAGAATTAAAATGTATTCAACCACAATTCAATTATAACGTAATGCAGATTTTAGTAGTAACTTTTTAAATATAAAACGCAATTTCAATAATTTTAGCCACCCTTTTAAAATAAGAGCAAACATTATTTCTCGTAAATATTTGATTATATCAGAATGGTAAAAAATGTAAAATTCTTGGAAAAATTAAAGTACCTACAGTAACACAAAGCGCTTAAAATCTCTGTTGAAAACAGCTTTTATCGACTTTTTGTGAAACAAACGAATACCAAACTCAACAACATATTTAAGCAGATTAAATCAAAATACGTTAACTTTGAATATAAAATTTTTAACAAAATTGAAACATCTAACACTGCAAACATAAATATGCGGTATTATAAAAAATACCTCGGGAAATCAGGAACTAAGGTAAGATATTAGAAATTCAAAGCAAACGTATTTCCTACAATATGCACAAGATTTAACAAACACAAATACTCTCGTTTACTCACCAATGGTAAACAGCAGTATTGTTCGGTAAACAAGTCTATTTTCGTTTCTAGCGAACTAAGAGTAAATTCCATCTGAAAGAGTTTAATCGAAATATCAAACATATACTTGTAAAGTTTTATAGATTAGCGTACAAGTGGCGTGTCGTTTCGGTTTATTGTATTTACTTTATTACAAGAACTAAGCTCACCCTTAAATAAATGTAATACAAGATTACTATCTTGTATTACATTTATTTAAGGGTGAGCAATTTAAATTATGTTAAATCTACAATTTAATCAACGATTTCGTTATTTCTAAATGTAACAAATTTTTATCACTAGGCGATGGCAATTTTTATAAACTAAAATAGTAAAAACAAACGATTTAAAGATACGTTAATAATACTATATTATTAAATGAGCAAGTAAAGAAGGTTTTTATCCACGAAGATGAAGTTTGCTGCACGAGCCGAAGGCGAGTGCTTGTAATCATTTAAGTGGATAAAAACCTTTACTTGTGAGTATAATACTATACTTTATCTACGATCATCCACACAAAATAATAAAAGAAATTCTTAGTTCAATATTTTTAATTTTTCAACGTGATACTATGACAGTTAGTTTACATCGTCATTTTTACTGTAAATGTTAACTGTGAAGTTTGAACAATTATTTAAACTGAAAGGTGGATTCTTAACAAGATCTAATGTCACAATTATTCTTTGTTATAGTTGTGGTACTTGCATTTGTAGCATTACTTCTAGATATTCTTTTACAGGGTCCGTAAATTTCTTTTAAAATTGTATTACTTATTTGAACTGTATCGTTATGTATGTACCCTTCAGCCACACCCGTTGATTTCCATGCTCCATGGCGTTTGAGGGTGGTGATATCGCCATCTCCATCAACCAAAAGTGTGGCAGGTGATCTGCGTAGGCAATGCCCATTGTATAATTGAGGGCTTTCCTAGGTATAAATCCCTCAGATTTGCGTTTCAAGACTGCTTGAAGTTTTTTGTAACTTTCAATATGTATATCGTGATGAATGATTAAGGTACTCTTAAGCATTGAAGAATAGCTCCAAAGAGAAGAATGTGCATATTTCTCTTCAAGCATTACAAAGTAGCTTAATAGGATATTTTCAGAAAAGGAAGTTTTGTTTTGCTCTGCTCGCCACTTTAAACAAGTTTCATAAACGCAGTCATATTTTTGCCGAGATTTCTGTGGCAGCAGATTTTCAATTGCAGTCTTTGCAATCTTACGAAGTTTATGTGGCGTGCAGGACATTTCATTTTCTTGTTCAAGTATTTTAAATTTTTCAGTCACCAAAAACTTTACAGACCACGAATTTTACTATTCACTTTGGTACGTTTTGATGTCAATTAATTAATTAATGCAAATTGTTACCAACATGACAATATTGTAAAATAAAAATTCTAATATTTTTAATTTTTATTGGTCTCAATGGATAAAAATTCTATCAATTCTACCCATGGCTAGGAACCAATAAGAAGCCCTCTTTAATTTATCCATGGATAAAATACCAATTTGGACTAGAGCTTGCACATCAATAACAGTTATATTATAGAATCATCGTAGATAAAAGCATTTACGGAAGAGTATCCAAAATATGTTTTCACGTTTATAATTTCTATTTTTTGAGCAATAACGACAACTTACTACAGTAACAAGTACAATTATCAACCAACACCACGTTCCTAGATATCGCTGATTTTTTAAACTATCGTAGGGTTAATAACCAAATGGTCTAAGCCCATTTCAGCCAACTTGACAAAAACCGTATATTACTACTCTGGTCTCATGTTGGTGCCGCATTACAATATTTGCATGCAAAATAAAACGAATATCTGTTAAGTTGTGTGAGAAAACTGTAGTGAAATTTTGTTGATATACATTAATAACAAATAATAAAATAAAATAAAGTAAATAATTGTGATTAAGAGTAGTATAGCTATGCAGGTTCTGGAGCACATACAACCAGAATAAGTGAGAGACAGAGACTGTGTAAAGGTCAAGGCTATTCTTTCTTCGGCGGAAAAATGTAAGGTCCTGCAGTGTGATCTTTTCAAGGTCGTTGACTCAAAATTCATTGTCCTCTAGGCGTGTCATATTACGATTCTTAGAAATATAATAGTAGAACCATTCTTTGGAAACCTCAAACTTTATTTCGTCTAAAAGTGGGACAAAGATAAGAGAGAAAGAGAGAGAGAGAGAGAGAGAGATAGAGACATGGTCATTTTTTAAAATCTAAAAGTAGAACCAGTTAAGATTTCATTGAGTTTTCAACGTCATTGATGTAAGCCAAAGTTTATTCACTTAGACCGACTGCTGGACTATTATTAGAACAGTTCATTGACCTCTTCAAGGTCATCAGCTAAGAAGCAAATCTTAAAGTTCACTGACCTCTTAAACTCGGAAGTTGGCGGATTCCTGGAAACCGAAAAACAGTAAATTGGTCTCTTAAATGTAATTGACTTAGGATAAAATTGATCAATTCCTAGAAACATAAAAATAAACTGTAAGTCTATTGACCTCTTCAAGATCATAGTACCAAGTTCACTGACCTGGGCGCATGTTGGCCGTTTGCAATAGGTCTAAAAATAGAACCAAACTTAGTTGACCTCTTTAGGGTCATCGAAGGTGAGGTATTGTTAACCAAAGATATTTTCGGTGTAAATCAATCCCAACAGCTTCTAAAAATCAATAACCCACCAGGGTTCGTTGACCTTTAAAATTCACTGAGTATGAATCTGTCGGAGCACACCTGCAAAGTCTTAAAAAAATTTGTGTGACCAGATGCTGTCGTGTCATCAAACCGATAGAACGTGTTTAAGGTATCTACGGCTTCTACCTTCGGTTAGTGAAACGATAAGGGTACGTTTTCAAACAAATTTGTACCTAGCGATTTGAATATTAATAATCAACAAAAATAATTTAACCAGTAGAATTTTTGTAGTGTAAAATGACTCTTTAGATAAAAAGGCGCGTAAATAACATTTAGGATTGCTAAAATACCAGATGTGATTCATAAAAATATACAGCTCTGTAAAAAATCCATTTCTATAACAAACCCAAACGTAAGAATTGTCATAAGAATCATTTTATTACCTTAAATAACAAAAATAGCTAACTATATCGAATCCATGATCCAAAGTATAAAAAAAGCCAAGTAAATAGATCAGATAAACAAATAACTAGTTCTAATTTGTAATTGAAATTCTACATTAAAAATAATCAAATAATTTTTCTTTTCCCAAATAAATAACAGCTAGTCGCATAGGGAACAATCTAATTTAAATACGAAGTACGAAGTTTTTCAACAAATCTTTATCGGTTTGATTATTAATAATAACCAAAAATAATAATAACCTAACCAGTAGATTTTGTAACGTGTGAAATGGCTCTTTAGATCAGAAGGTGCGTAAGTAATATTTAGTATTGCTATAGCACTGAATTTATACGTAAAAATACGGTTCCTTTAAACGCATGATTGTTAAAATTAATAAAATAGCATTGACACAAATATAAAATACAAAATATATTACTATGCATGGCAGAGCCGTAAATTTAAAACAAACCTCTGCAATTGTAAGTTCTAGGTACAGCTTGCAGATTATCTGCTAGGTTTTTGAACATTTTTATTTGATTGTAAATTTAAAATTTAATCTAACTTTTATTTTTGGTACTGTATTTAATTTTAAATTGAATTATAACATTACATTCCATATTATTTTATACTATACTTTTTTTGACGGCAAATTCAAAATTTAATCTTTTACCTTTGTTACTATATGTAATTTTAATTTTAATTAGATAATCCTAAAAGGAGGCAATTAAAATCGGGAAAACTAACAGGGTCATCACAGATATTTCTTATTACCCTTCAATTAAATAAAAGTGAAATTTAAACAATAAAAAAGTTAAGTTATCACACTTCACGACAATAATAAAACAGATTTGATTAGTTTAAAATAACAGTAATATGCAAGTTGCAACCTAAATTATAAACTAAAATAAACAAACTGTTTTAATCGTAATGCTGTCAATCTCCACGAAACTAACCATAAACAGGTTGGGGTACTGTATAACCTATGCATGATCTTTTTTCTTAATTAGGTTAATGAATATCCTGTGTTGTTTTCAGTGCAATTACTATATTCTACAATCGTACAAATTTTTTTTTCTTGTATGTTGAAATGTATACCCCATGCCGCCAGGTGCGATACCGTCACCTTTACGATGGGATCCTCAACATTGGAGCTGAGTTCGGTATGGGCTGCCGGTCACTCTCTGTTTTATTCCCTATGTACTCGACAACACGCACTAGCCAAGCGTGGTGTTTTAACGGCTAAATTTTTAAAATAACGAGTTATAAAGAGACAATATGCCCCAGGTGAATAGGGCGAGACGCTCACACTCTCAGATCCACTCGTCTATCCCTCCCAAGGATAGGGGAATTCACCTACGCCAAAATCAAGGAAGAGCAAGATCTTTTGATTACCTTAGTCTAAAAATATACTACCTCTTATCACAGTTTACATCTTGGGATATCTCAATTCTTGGAGATTTTAATGGACACAACTTCAATTTTCATCTACCACTAATCCCTCAGGTCAGAGTGCAAAGAATTAGCCGTATCCTGTGATCTCACAAAAATGATTTTCGAACTCACCAGAATCCCTGACAACCCTAACCATACTCCACATCTCAATGACCTACCGCTTACAACCAACTGACTTATCCTACAAAACAAGAGTACTTTCCCACTTGGTCAATCAAACCACTACCTAATCGAAATAACTTCCTCCGTACTCAATCCCACTGTTACTCGAAAAACAGATAGAACTATGTGGTGTTTTGAAACAGCTAACTGGAGCGAACTGCGAGATTTTTTTGCAACCTTTCCTTGACGTGAGTATTGCTTTCAACGGTCCTTCTTTTGAAACAGTGATCTTTCAATAACTGAAGTTATCTTGATGGGTATGGAGTTATACATTCCCAAAAACAAAATCGCGCAGGTCATTCCCGTTCCCAACCATGGTTTAATAAATCACGGCGACTATATTGCCGTTAGGAATAGTTGCAAAACCATCATCACCAAAGGCCAAAAGGGTGTTTGAAGAACGTAAATGTAGAGAATTAGTCTCACGTCCTTTGATCATTACCTAAAGTCATCAGTAAAAGCTGTAGTATATCTTCCTTTCCTCCCACGAAGTCTCGTGACAGGCTGTAGCAGCTGATCATGCTGACAAAGTCAACCTCTTTGTCGATTACTTTGCGTCAAATTCATGTCCTAATAGGTCCTGATAAAATTTTGCCGTCGTCCAAATCTACTCCATACGCTATGAAACCAATCCACTTTCGATAGAAGCTCCTAGAACCAATTATCAATAAACTTGACTCAAGGATGGCGACTGGCCCTGTATTGTCCAAACTGTTTTCGATCTTCGACCAATAGCTATCACCTCCATTCTTTCGAAAATCATGGAAAAAGCTGTCAACTACCAACCACTTTCGTTTCTCGAGGCCAATAAACTTCTAAACGACCACCAGTATAACTAATAATAATAATAATAATTATAATAATTTATTTATTTTATTTATTTATTTATTTATTCAAATATATACATAACAGTTATCGGTCCTGCTAAGTCGTAAACTTATCAGCGGGTGCCGATTTATCATCATGTACAAGATATAATACAAATTTATAAGTGTTTTATTCCTATAAACATTGTCAGCGCTCGGTGGTTTAGTGCAATCATTTGTTAAATTATATAAATGAAATGAATTCATCAGAAGTTTTCTGATCTATAGTAAATAAAATAAATAGTAATAAACTTTTGTATAACTAAATTTGGTGTATATAATAAATTAAAGATCATTCTTTAGCCAAGATTTAAGTTTCTTTTACAATCAAATTTGGACATATTATTGCAATTGAATGGAATTTCATTTAATAGCCTTGGGACGGTACATTGTAGTGTTCTTTCCCATACTTATTGTACGTATAAGGAATTACATATCTGCGATGTCTGGTATCATATGTATGTTCAGTGGTTATTTTATATAGTTCGTCATTATAATTGTCTAATATGTGGTAATATTTATAAAACGCAGCGGGTGTCAAAGTATCTACAGTATTGAATAAATTGGTTTGTGTTCCTCTACCAACAATCATTTTTAAAGTTTTAAACTGTAAATGGTTTATCTTATATATATATATATATATATATATATATATATATATATATATATATATATATATGTATTACCTCTACACATCCCCAGTTACGTATACCATACCTAATAATTGATTCAAATAGAGACTTATAGACAGCTATTAACAAAGGTATGTTTGTGTATCTTTTTAGCGCATACAGACAGCCACTAATTAATTTTTTTTTAATTTGCTAAAAATGTAATTAATATGTGAATTACAGTCAATTCTAACCCCTAAGTACATTGTAGTGTAAACTTGTTGGATGACGACACAGTTACATTCTAATTTTGTGCCGAGGCAATCACAATTATGAAGTTTAATGTTTAAATTTTGTGGTATATACATTTGAGGAGTCCTAAATAGCATTGACACTGTTTTAGATTTATTAATATACAAACTTTTTCCGTGTAGCCATTTGAGAATTATGTTCATATCGTTTTGCGTGTCTATTTCACATTTGTTTGGGTTTTTGTTGCTACCTAGCACCACCGCGTCATCAGCGTACATATATAGTTTACACGTTTTTAGTACACTAAATAAGTCGTTTACATATAACAGGAACAGGATAGGTCCCAGATTACTGCCCTGGGGTACACCATTTGGACACTCTTTTAGTTCACACATAACGTTGCTCACTTTCACTACAAACTGTCTGTTGTGTAAATAACTTCTAAACCATTGTAGTTCTTTTCCTATGATTCCGTGTTTCTGAAGGCACTTCAGCAATATTTCGTGATCCACAGTATCAAAGGCTTTTGAGAAGTCTATGAACATTCCTATCACGTAGTTACCTTTATTTAAGTTATAATTTATGTCGTCGTTAAATTTGTTCAGCAGTTGTTCTGTATTTTTACCTTCTTGGAAGCCGAATTGATTTTTGTTTATTATGTTGTTGTCCTTCATGTATTTTTTGAGATGTCTAGCTATATAAATTTCCATTACCTTCTCAACTGTTGAAAGAATACATATGGGTCTGTAATTATTATAGTCCTTTGCATTTCCTTTTTTTATATATGGGTCTTATAATACCAATTTTACACACGTCAGGGAACACACCGTGTTTTAATGTTAAATTTATTAGTTGGGATAATAAATATCCAAAAATGTCATGACTATTCTGTAGGTCGATTGCTCTTATCATATCGTAGCCTACTGCTTTGTGTTTTTAGACCTTTTATAATCGTTTCTATTTGTTTCGGTGTTGAAAATGGTATATAAAAACTGCAATTTAGTGTTTGTGTTCCAATATTTTCGTGTATGTTATGATCGCTTTGTTTTTGTAAGTCCTCGATTTGTTCTACAAATACATTGGAAAAACTGTGAACTATGTCAGTTACATTATACGATTGTCCAAAAGCATTTAGTATTTTTTCCTCCACGCTTTTATTTTCTTTCCTGTACAATACACTGTTAATCTCATTCCATATCATACGTGGATCTTGAATTTTTTTAAACTTATCGCTAATTATCTGTTGTTTTTTATTCCTAATTTCATTGTTTAATCTATTTCTAAATTTTTTGTAGGCATTTTTATTTGCGGTGTTACTGGGATTAGATTTCCATCGTTTAAACAGTATATCTCGTTCTTTGATTTTCCTAAACAGATCTTTATTTAGCCATTGTTTTCTTTTTCTCTGTTTATATTTTAAGTTATTGTTTTGATTCAGTTGCGTAATACACTGGCCATATATGTTATTCATGTTGGTTATGATGTTGGTCGCAAATCTGTTAACGTCTTTGTGTGTTTCTTCATTCCAGTTTGTTTGTCGTATTAATTGGGTTACTTTTTGACTATTAATTTTTTTTGAGTTTTCTATTTTGTTGTTATGTTCGTATGTTCCTAGGTTTACATTTATGCATATTGGATAATGGTCCGAGATTTTATGATGTATCACGGAAGAATATATTTCTTTACTATTTGTTCGTATATAAGTATGGTCTAATATTGCTTTAACTAACATGCCTTCTCGAATTTCTTCCCTAGTTACTGAATTGATTGCAGAAATGAGGCCATTTGAATATAATAATGTTTCATATTTTGCATTAGTTCTTGAATCCTTGTCGAGCAAATTAATGTTTATATCGCCTATTAGCACCGCGTTATATTCATTTACATTAATGAGTGACTCTAGTTCTATTAAAAAATTAGAAATATTTGTGCTGGGTGGACGATAAACAAAGATCATGTGTAGTGGCAATTTGGTATTCGGTAGTTCAAAAATTCCTTTTAAACATTCACATTCCTGAGTATTTGTATTAAATATGTTAAATTCGAGCTCTTTTTTGTAAAATATCAGCAATCCACCTCCTTTTTTATTCGTTCTAACCTTATGTACTGTTTTATAATTTTTTATCCTAAACATTTCAATTTCGTCTTCACGAATATTAATCTCAGACAGCAATATAATTTCAAACTTGGCCATTTCTAGTAATAACTGTAATTCATCCCAATGTTTCCTAATTGACCGTATATTAATGTGAAAGATGCTTATATTGTTTAATTTGACTTCGTTACTATTAACAAAATTTGTCCATTCTTTTAAATCGCCGCAAGTTTTAAAATGTATTTGTGAGTTATTGATTTCGTTGTGTAACCAATCCATAAAAATTGTAGATTCAGATTTTAATTCGTTTTAAAATAACATAAATTCTACATTTTTATATTTCATTGGGTGTATTAAGCCTGTATTTACAAATATTTTGTTAAAATATCAATACTTGTTCCATATCGTATGATACGTATTTTTATATTTTATTTTACATAAATAATGGTTTAACTTAAAATTATTTTCTAGGTACTATTTCTAAAATATATTAAGAGTATATTTGATAACATCTTTTATATGATATATTTTTCCAAATCAGCCATAGACGTAATGCTGAACACTTTATCATCATCACATTTTCTAATCATTATTTTACCTTTTCTTACCCATACGTATTTGTAGCTATAAACCTTAGCCCTTAATTTGGCTTCCTTTAGAATGCTACGATTAAGAAATGTGAGGTGGTCGTTAAAAAATATTTTCTTTCTACATTTTTTTCAGCTTCTGTTAAATTCTTCCACCATAGTTTTCCTTTAGAAATAAACTCCTGTTTGTCCTCTTCTGTTTTCAGCTTAGCAACTAATACCGAGGAGTTTTTTAACTTAAATTGTGTTACCACTTTAGGTAATTCCCCATCACACCCGATAATAGTTGCTATTTCTTGAAATTTTTCTTTAGGTTCCCTATTATCTTCACTGCTTACTCCATGGATTTCTACGTATTTACGTTTAGCCTGTTGCTCGAGCTTATTGACACGTATGTTTAATTCAACAATCTGAGCATCTTTATTTTCCATTATTCTCTTCAAAGTCCTAATTTCCTCTTGCATTACTTTATTTTGCCGCATGCATTCATCAAAACGAGATGTTAATTGATCGAATTTATCCGACATGTATTGAATTGATTCCAACACTTTATCCAGTTTTGATTGTGCAGTAGGTGTAATTCCGGCATCGTCCTCATTAATATCGCTGCCCCGTTCAGTATTAATTTTCTTATCTTCACGACATTTAGAACATCTCCAACTTTGTTTGCCTGAACGAGATTTTGATCTAAACGTTGTTTCCGAGATTGAGCAGGTGAAGTGATAGTTGCTATTACAGCCATAATAATATACTTCCTCTGATATGATATCACCATTGCAATGATTGCACTTCATGTTTATTTATGCAAATTTATTAAACATTCACTACAACTTAAAACACTTTTAATTATTTGTCTTTAAGTAATTACTATTTTATTACAAGAGCGAGTTTAAAATAATAATAATAATGATAATAATAATAATAATAATAATAATAATAATAATAGTAATAATAGTAATAATAATTATAATAATAATAATAGGTGCTTTTCCAATGACCCCGGCTGATAGTCTATACTGTGAGACAGGGGTCCCCCATTATCAATTCGCAGGGATGACCCGTTGCTGGCTTACATAGCAAATCTGCGAGCTTGACTTGACAACCGGAATACAACAGTCCTCCTACACAACAATGACCGATATTCTGACAGGGTCTCACTATAACCAGGCCCTTGGGCGTACGAGCTTATGAGCTCTCTCGGAATTTACATCTGAACCCACCTGAGGTGTTTACGTCCACAACACCAAAATACCCGCCATGGTTGTGACTGAGGCTCCCAGTACGTTTTGATCTGACAGAGTTGGGAAAAAGAAGGGATCCGCATGTTATGATTCGACAACGTTTCTGGGAGATACCAGATAAACTCTCTGATGCGATGGTGATCTATACCCATGGGTTGAAAACGCGAGGGGGCGTAGGATGTGGCATGGTGGAAAATGGTAGAGTACACACATGTTTCCTGCCAGCAGTGGCATCTGTGTACGCTGCTGAGCAATACGCGGTTTGGCAAGCGCTAAAGCTATGTGATCAATGTACCAGAGTTGCGTCGTTTGTCATAGTTGGTGACACCTTATCAACAATGACTGCACTTCTGAGTGACAATTAGTCCGATCCCATCGTCCAGATGTGCAGGGCTTCTCTGCGTGGTTGGAAAAGACAGGGAAACCTGTTACGTTTCTTTGGGTCCCTAGCCACGTAGGAATCAATGGAAATGACACATTAGACGCTGCTGCGTGAGAAGCAGCAGAAACACATGGTAGTATTGACGTTGACATGGTTAAGCACTCGGACCTCCGCAGGTATTTCAAGGAGTGTGTAATGTCATGGTGGCAGTAGTCATGGAATGCTCGTGACACTGCACTGAGGTTCGTTAAGCCGAAGATTTCCAGTTGGTCCTTTCAAATTGTGCTGCCGAGAAACGAGGCTAGTAAATTACACCGTCTGCGATTAGGACATACAGCATTGACGCATTCTTACTTAATAAGTAACGGAAATCCACCGACATGCCATTTTTGTAACGAAGAGACCAGTGTTGTTCACTTTTTTCACTGCTTTATGTTGGAAAACTTGCGGTAAATCTTCGGTATTGAAGGGGATTGGACCACGTATCTAAAAGAGCCAAGAAACATTGTGGCCTTGATTGACTTCTTAAAAGCTACAAACATATTTGAAAAACTGTAGTCTATAGGAAATGGGCCTATGACCTCAGAAGTCGACGCCCTATGTTAAAAAAAAATAATAAAATAATAGTAATAATAATACCTAGGGGTTGGACTACCTACTGGGCGCGTCCCCAGGTGGTGGATAGGGGAATGACCTTGCAAATGATCGTAAGTGATGCAAGGCCAACACCGAAATATGAGCTCGTGGTGATAAACAGCCACTGTTAGCTCTAGATAATACTGTGTCGCGGACCAGTCCATGTGGGGACTCGTATCTAACGAGGTCAGGGATGGCAACCCTGCGTCTCCTTAGCTGGAAGTACACTTTTCTTGTGCTAGTCTTGAGTGACTTCCCTTACTGGAACTCTTTTCTGTCGGAGCACCCTCGTTCCAACTCTTGTTCTCTTGCGGCTCCGAGCGAAAGCTGAGAGACCTCTTCCTTTTCCCTCTACTCTTCCCAGGACATGCGCCATGTAAAGTGTATACGGGTCTGGCTAGCCCGGGATGTTCGAGCTGGGGGCGGTTGGGTTTAATAAACCCATATTGCTTCCATCAATGAGTTTGTCTATTTTCTTTCCTCAGTTGTCTCGTTTTGTTGATCCCCATAGCTGGCTATGTGCATTAAAATTGCCCGTTAGCATGAGCGGAGTAGGAAGCTGAGAAATTAATTTTTCTAGATCGGATGTTGTCCAGTTGTCAAGTACACGTTACATAATGTTATTGTAATAGGATACTGTATTAATACAAAGACTGCTTGTAGGTTTGTGTTTAACTTTATCTCTCGATATAAACTATCGTTTTTAATCAAAATGGCAACTCCCCCTTTTGCTCTGTTTTCGCTTTGTATATCTTGTCTGATACAGTCATAGTTTTGTATTTTGAATATGTCATTGGGATTAAAATGCGCTTTTTGCAAATTTATAGCGAATGGATTGTATTATCCGATTAAAATTTGTAATTCCTCTAAGATCTTAATGCTACCATTGCAGTTCCATTGTATTAAATTAGCCATATTGATAGTGTCTTTGTGGAATTAACTTTTCTAATTTGATGGTTGAATGTGGTTATGAGCAGACGCAATGTATTTAATAAATAACAGATAAATAAAATAGAATAAAATTTGAACTATAAAATATATAAATAAAGTATGTGTAAAATAAAATATCTATGAGTAAATAAATAGATGTACACAACACACTGTACGGTTATAGACGAACAACATAAATGACTAGAGATAGATCATAGACTATTTTGAGGATTTCCTGGGTTTCCCCTTTGGCCACCCTTTCTTTTGCTTCCTAGTGTTAGGGTCCAAAAAGGTGATTTCGAGACTGCCCTCCTCCTCGCTGGAAATACGTAGGGAGTCAGTGGGTAGCCTCTTCTTAGAGTTGCGCTCGATATCCATGTTAGAGTGTGATGATTGCTGCGGCTCTTCACTGCAGCTTCTTACATCTCCTGACGATTCGATAATTATGGTGCTACGTGTTTCTCGTTGAGGCTGTTTGTTTGCGCTCGTTTGAGTTATTGCTCTTGGCTTTTCATAGTCTATTTCAGTCTGTGCCAGCTCCTTTGCTGTGAGTGCTGTGGGGGTAGCTTTTTGTGCTGTGATTTCTTTCAAAACTTCTTTTACTGTATAGAAATACGGTGTCTTTTATTAAGGGCACCATTTCAGTAATCATTTCTTTTGTGGTAGCTGTTGACGTAACAGGCGCTACAACAGAGGAATAGGTCCTGTTTGAAACTACCGGTGATAGATTAGCTCGAGCCATTGTTTCTAAATACGGGATCTTTTTTGTTGTTTTAAATTCTTGAATGATTTGTTCTTGTTTGTAAACTTGAACATTGCAGTTTACACAGCTTAACTTGCTGCATGCTGTACCTTCATGGTGAGCTTCTCCACAGTCACAAACTTTTTCAAGGTTTTACAAGGTTACTCAAGCTATCGGTTCATATAATATTCTGTTTGATTTACCACTGACCTATAATCCATAATATAACTTCAAATTTGAGTTGAACTGAATCAATTTGTAATTAATAATAATTATACTCACAAATAATGTGCTAAATATTGTGTTATATTGTTGTTGACGTTACTTATTGATCACTATAATAAACAATGGATTTATAATCCCAACAGCACTGCATCTAGATCTTAAAGTTATATGCGTAATCATTCAATGGTCAAGTCCGACACTCAATTAATTCACCTAATCAAGTAAATTTGAAATTTAGTCTCAGTACGTAACCATTGACTGTTTTCAAAATTATATAATAAAGATAAAAATCTCTTTGTAAATTGGCATGTGATCAAATATTAGGTACCTGTTATTGAATACACACACTTTACACAAGTCGTAATATATTCCCAAACCTACGTGTATAAAATGTTTCAATATTCTCGAACCTAATCACCTGTATTTACTTGCTGATGTAGGGAAAAAATTGAGTACATTTCAGTCTCACTGTTTAAACTCCAATACTGTACGATTTCAATTTACAGTTACATAAATTGGTAAAATTTTAGCTTATTATTTACTATTGTTTACGTTAATAACAATTTTAACGATTTTGTTCAATTTATATTTATATCCAAGTAATTGTGAAGTAAGTCCTTTTACCATTTATGCTAAACTTGTAGTTATATTGTGTCTATTATTATTACTTTTAAAATATACTAAATTTAGCACATACAAACTAAACTTGTTTAAATTGAAAGCTGTAACACTATATGATACATTAATTTCTCAGATTTCGTTACATGACTTTTACCCGATTTTAACAACAATATACAATCACTAACAACAACAATTTTATTGTTAGGTTTAAGTGGCAGAACAATCGCCAAATATCTTCACATTTGGCAAGACTGAACTTCGACCTTTTGTGTACTAATTTTCAGTTTAACTCTGTTTTGTAAATAACTTTATTTAGTGTTCAATAAATGGGAATAATAATAATAATAATAGAATTAAATATTATTAAAAATAGAATTTTTATGTTGGCACATCAAAATGGGCACACGTAAAAGTCATCAACTGTGCTGTGTTAATATCAAATCAAGACTATCCTCGTTCTCAAAAAAAAAAAAGGAAAAGGCCACGTATTTCATTCCCTCATCAAGGGGGAGGGCAGGCTGCTCGAACTTTCCGAGCTCCTTCAGCCACAATCATGGATTTCCTGCATACATACATACGTTACGTATATATGCATGGTGGGATTAAGGATGGGTGTGGTCAGGATCGGATAGGAAGGAACAGAGTTATGGTTCTAAGGGGAAAATACTACCCCAGCATTCGCCTAAGTAGCCGCAGATCCGAGTAAGGCATTATTAAGATGGTCTTGGTCAATTTTACTTCCCTTTGGTTCTATCCAATACGTAAATTAACAAAAATTTTAGAATAATTTGCTAAATGTAATGTATATTTCTGATTTTACAGATATCCTAATATAAACGAACTAGGTTCTTTACCTAATCAACTATAATATCAATTTTTAATTAATCTTGTATACATTTTTTTTTAATCCGCCCTGAGAAGTAGTCTCCATTGGTCATATTTTTACGATAATAAAATAGGCACAAAAGTTATGTGTTAAATTAATATGTAGTTCCTATTAGCAAAACACGCAGTTTAAATTCTTTGATTCTTAGACAATTTTCATTAATTTCGATAATAATTTTACTGAGAGGCGATTCCTCTTTTCTTAACTTCCAATCTACCTACATGATGATGCGGCGGTGCGTTACCATTTACAATTTCTGAATTGAATTTCATATTTATTATTAATGTAAATACTAATGTATACTTCATTTGAGATTATTTAATAGCTTTAGATGTATGTATGAACTCACATTGAATTGAAGCATATGATTTACGTTATATTTACATAAAATGTTTCAATAGGTTGCAATTTAGTTTGAACCCCTTTCCAGAGGCGTATCTTCATTTTTAAATAAGTGAATCTTTGTTATAAGATTTATGTTTAAATGCGAATAATGTTTATCAATTCGTTGAGTCAACAACAAAACATTTAATTTATTTGAAACGTTATAGCCAAAATTGCATAACTTTCATTGCAAACATGCAACACACACAAAAACACACTCCATCAAGCCTCAGGAGCCACAACTAACGATGTGCGGTGGAGAGTGGACAAGCTCCACTCACCATGCAAAAATAAAAATATACACTAAGCATATTGAATCAAAAACCAAGCAAATAACGTAAAAATTTGGTAGACAAAAGTCATAAATGAGTACCCAATTCATTAATTAAAATATTAAAGATGGGTAAAATATGATCATCCTCAATCAGTATCATAATCAGAATTTCTAGGCAAGTTAGCCTAGCCTAAGAGAAGAGCTAATGTAACTACGCAATACTACGTAACTATAATGACCAAAATTAAAACAAATTAATTTAAAACATACGAAAATGTGGTGTGAAGCAACGCAAAGCAAAATTAAATTAACACTGTAACATTTTCGCTATGAAGTTTTCAATAAACGAAAAATAAAAATTACAACATAAACAACACGCTCGCCCACACTCACATCACTCCATCATCAATGCGAGTTCGAATGGGATTTCACAATACCACTCTTCCTCACCACTTTGATTATTCGGTCTTACAAGTAGATGGCCTCTACAGTAGAAAAATTCTTAGGCTGTCCCTACACAGCACCAACGAAATAAACACAACTACGTGTACTATAGCTATTTTTTATTATACCTACCATATTATGAAAACTAAAATAGAATGAAAAAAAATGTTTACGAAATTTAATAATTTTATTGAAAGGTTTAATCAAGTAAACTGTGACATTGTTTGCCGTATGTCCTTGATACTGTACGCAACTGTAACAAATTAAAACAAGCAGTGCCATACAAAATTGACAGTTATAATGCGGGTATAATAAAAACCATTTTACTTAAATCAATATACTCAATATCATTATTTGAGATATACGAATATAACGGTTTCCAACCGTTCTTTGTCATACATCGATATAACAGTTTATTCTAAAACTAATGTGAATTCTTTAAAAGTATTTTTAAAATCCTTAGTTTTGTACATTCTGCTTTTTCATGATTATTTCTGGTAAGGTGCAAACGATTCTGTAACTAGAGAATGCATGTTCCTGGACGGTAAGTTGTGAATTTCATTGTCAGCAGTATACAATAATTTAATAACTCTCTGTAACACTTTGCATTGTCTCGTAAAACATAAGCTAAACACGTTTATAACTATTTATATACTTTAATTATAAATACGCCTAACGGAAATAATGTTTCCTTTAAGCTGATATGTACTGAAAAAGTTAATATCCACAGAGTGGTAACAAAAGTGGATTAGTTTATATTAAATGAAAGTGAATCAAATCAACAAGTGAACGATAAAAACGCAATTTGTTTCCTTTTTCCAGAACACATATTATTTTTACTACTGTAATTTAAAACATTGATGTTTAATATTACGGTTAAATGGTGTAAATAATGAGTAGAGTTCAAATAAAATTGACATATTTATGGTTAAAAAACAGACGCTATTCACTTAATTAACGATTCAGATTTTACGAATTATTTTTTGTGAAATATATTAAATGACAAAAGTGTAGGTTAATTTTTTTTGTGTTTTTAATAATGTTGAAATTTGTATCTCAATCATTGGACAAATTAGAAAAAAGAAATTATTTTAACTATAAATTAGTGTGAAACGTTATATTTTCAGATTGTTGAGTCCGCATATCTGGCTAGCAAATTGGAATTACGGCTAGATGAAATAAGGAATATCCTAAACCTTAACTAGGTCTTGTACTGTAGTTTTCTGATGTAACTTTCTTCATAAAAAGCAATTAGTACACTACGGACAGCGAACAGAGATGTTGACTGGCTCATATGCGAAATAATTTGTAAAAATTTGAATGTAAACCACGTATATGCCCCTATAGGCGTTTATATATGTTCCTTAGGGATAATGGATCGTATTTCTAGTTTTTTAGGTTTAGATAAAGCAAGACCAAAAAGTTTATAATTAGGTTATATTAGAGATTAGGGAAACCACTCACTTTGAACTTTTGAACACCCAATTATCTACCAAATTTAAACTATTTTATTACACACAAGCAAATTAATCAAAATTTATAAACTCCACCAAAATATATCTAAAGAGTAAAAAAATTCTTGAATCATAGCTAACAACACTTCCGATTTAGTCACTTTTGAACAAAACAAAAACTAAATCAAAATCGGTTCATCCATTTGAAAGCTACGATGACACAGACACACAGGTACACAGATGCACAGATACACATATACATAGATACACAGATACACAGATACACAGATACACAGATACACAGATACACAGATACACAGATACACAGATACACAGATACACAGATACACAGATACACAGATACACAGATACACAGATACACAGATACACAGATACACAGATACACAGATACACAGATACACAGATACACAGATACACAGATACACAGATACACAGATACACAGATACACAGATACACAGATACACAGATACACAGATACACAGATACACAGATACACAGATACACAGATACAGATACAGATCACAGATCAGATACACAGATACACAGATACACAGATACACAGATACACAGATACACAGATACACAGATACACAGATACACAGATACACAGATACACAGATACACAGATACACAGATACACAGATACACAGATACACAGATACACAGATACACAGATACACAGATACACAGATACACAGATACACAGATACACAGATACACAGATACACAGATACACAGATACACAGATACACAGATACACAGATACACAGATACACAGATACACAGATACACAGATACACAGATACAGATACACAGATACACAGATACACAGATACACAGATACACAGATACACAGATACACAGATACACAGATACACAGATACACAGATACACAGATACACAGATACACAGATAACAGATACACAGATACACAGATACACAGATACACAGATACACAGATACACAGATACACAGATACACAGATACACAGATACACAGATACACAGATACAGATACAGATACACAGATACAGATACAGATACACAGATACACAGATACACAGATACACAGATACAGATACAGATACACAGATACACAGATACACAGATACACAGATACACAGATACACAGATACAGATACAGATACACAGATACACAGATACACAGATACACAGATACACACAGATACACAGATACACAGATACACAGATACACAGATACACAGATACACAGATACACAGATACACAGATACACAGATACAGATACACAGATACACAGATACACAGATACACAGATACACAGATACACAGATACACAGATACACAGATACACAGATACACAGATACACAGATACACAGATACACAGATACACAGATACACAGATACACAGATACACAGATATACAGATACACTGATACACAGATACACAGATACACAGATACACAGATACACAGACACAAATACATAGACACACAGGTACACAGATACTCAGATACCCAGATACATAAGCAGGTGATTTTAATAATGAGTTGGTCTTTGGAATAGGATTAACAAAGATTATAGGGAATCTTGATAAACGATTGGGTACAGAAAGGTTAAGGGACCATGGAAGAAAAGGACAGTCAGTTCGGTTGCTAAGTAGGCCATATAAAAATGAATGGTAAACATTAAAACTTTTTAACTAAATAATTAGCTATAAGTTATCTGAAAGTAGTCACACAATTTTTTATTTTAATGTGCCCAGTCATGCTCGCATATTCATTGTATAATTACCAAATATCTTTTATAATGAATCTGTCAATTCGTATTAATGTTTATAAAGTGAATTTATTGCAGTAATAAATTGTATTGTGTTCCACTTTAATTTTTTAAATGAATAATTAATATGCATTCTTAGAAACATGATTATAATACTCGTACCATCATTGTATTCCTTTTTTATATTTATGTTATTCCACACAACTGACTATTTTTTACACATTTGGTCAACTACCAGTTTTCTGATTATATTGCTGTGCGTTCGCACTACTTTCAACTTCTTTCTCTGCACTCAATTTTTTTCTTAAAAGCACACCAGAAGAAGCCAAAAAGGTGATTTATTTCACACTCCGATCTACGAAATATTTTGTACCCCTAACCTGCCTGTATGGGATTCAGCATACTCATTTGCTCTTGAATTTAAGCTTTTCAAGAATGCATTCCGCATGTTCTCTCTGTACATTCACCCATTATTTAATTTGGCTTAAATACATTACTGGTCGTTCTCTTTATTTACCTGTGCATAAATGTAATAAAAAAGATCTACCGAAATTTCACTTTCATTTTAATCTACATTGCCTACAAGGATATCAATTCATACCGTTTAACACACCTTTTGCTTTTTCACGAAAAATGATTCCAAATTCTTTTGCACCATGTAGTTCCCTGTACAACCTCTGACCACAGCACCATACGATCATCCTCTATCTCCATAACAACCTGTCCTTTGTGTTTTGTTTATTGAGCTCCTACTGGCAAAAGTTTTTTTTTAAGTGTAAATTCCCTAGATTCATATTTATTCTTTAATAGTTTCTTGATGAACCTCTTTTTGTTTTTCATTCACTACATTTGTAATTCATACTCTTTCGCATTTATACGTCTAATACGCTATGTACTTACTCGCCATTCCGAATTCATGGGGTCGTTAACAACGGGGCCTCTCTGTTTAAACACTGTCGGCCCCTCGTAGCTGAATAGCAGGCAGCTCCGTTAACAGTCAATTTATACCCCGGACGACCGACGTAGCCGTTTCCTATTAACAACATAGTACTGCAATCCGACATTGTTGCCTTAAGTTAGTTACTTGTCACAAGCACGGCCACATTTCCAATAACCTTAGTAATTATATGCAAGCTAGGATCCCTATCCGCAAGAGACTGTATTGCAAGCTAGTAAATAGTTGTTTCCGCTGCGGTCACTAGGAGGATTATCTGGTACGCTGACATACCTCGAGCGGTGCTAAGGTTTAAGAGCATTAAAGAAAAAATTTTCTTTAATAACAGTTTAAAAGAGGATTATACTAAAAAGCGACGTTTAGTACACTTTGTATAATTTATTTATAGTTTGTATTTAAACACATGACTAGTGAGGACTTTTCGTGTTTTAGGAACTCTATATACAGAAAAAATCCTTGCTTAACATAGAATAAATATGTATAAATTTCCAAAAGCCAACATGCATGAAGGAGCTTGCAAAATCTATGTTACATTAATAAAATTGCAAAATGTGGAAAACCAAGAGAAAGCGAGACTTAGATATATATAGTGTGCAACAGTGCACGTCAGTGACGTAACAAAGCACAATTGCGCTCGCTTGTGTGTTATACGATAGAAATTTGTGGTGGTTAATATATTTTTATACTTTGAGGGTGACTAAAATAAAAACACATTTAATGAAAACACTT
Organism: Vesta saturnalis; assembly: GCA_036346205.1. Lineage (NCBI taxonomy): Eukaryota > Metazoa > Arthropoda > Insecta > Coleoptera > Lampyridae > Vesta > Vesta saturnalis. The sequence continues at coordinate 48,156 of JARFJB010002256.1, read as the reverse complement.
ATGAAGGTTTGAAAGGTAAACGTGCACGATTATTACATATAATTATAATACGTACCTACCTTTTGGGTTTTCAAATCGTATATTTTTTTGTTTGTACATAAATTTAATCGTTTGGATAACAATTACTATAAATTATCGTCCTCAGTAAGTGGTAATATCTTTAATGATTACTAGAGATATTAAAACAAAATTACGAAATATTAAAAAATATTAAAGTAGGTGTAGGAAGGTGACGGATAAGAGTGAGCGTGAGGTAAGAGCAGACATTTTAAATTTGACGCTATTTGTAATTATTTCGCAGATTTTGACAGTTTTTTTTTTTGAAGTTACAATCATTTTATTTTAGTATTAGTTTTCTAACCTATAATTATCATGATAGTAGTTTCGTAAAACGACGGGTTCCTTTTTTCTAATTGACAGCAAAGGAAAGAGTGGTCACGAATGTCCGTCACTCTTGCGCTGTGGTCCCTTCACTCCAGCCAAATGTCTGTTCACTTTTACCTAACATTTTATGTACGTTTTCAGCATGGTTTCAAATTTTACAAGAAAGAGCTTCATGACGAATGAAGAGTTATGAGCTATGAACGACGTAAAATCGGACACGTTATTACGTGAGGCTGCTAGTACATAGCAAATGCCTTATACAACTATTTATAAAATATTTTGTGGCAAAGGGAATGTTACAATCTGGGCATTTACAAACCAATCTTTAGAGAGGTTATTTTATTGCGTAAATCTAACATGATTCATCAAAATTGCAGAAGAAAAAAAAACTGTTAACATCTTTCGTACGACGAAACTGTCAACCGGAAAACAATGTAACAAAATGATTAAATGGGGTCGGTGGCTTATGAATCCGTACGCTTTAGGCGAATAACGCACCTCGTATTTCGAGGTTTTTTAGGGCAAAAGTTGGTAGATCTTTTGAACTTTCGAAACAATTAATGGATAAATACTTTATTAAGTAGGCTTCCACGCTCCTCATTTACAAGCGTTTGTAAGGGTTTCATACAAACATTCTATATTGAAAACCGCACAATAGTACGTTATATCTCGATTTCTTCATAAAGACATTTTCAATGTATCCATAGTAACGGTTTTTCAAATTTGCTCAAATAGACTACTGTATTAAAAATAGCAAATGTTTTTCAAGTTTCTCGTTTGATACAAACCAAATTGAAAAACTTGTCATTCCAACAAGAAAAAAATGGTGAAAAAGTTATTTATAAATAAAGTTGCAACAATTTTTGCACGAAATCTTTACAAAATGACGTTTTGATGAATTTTACTTTTCTTGCGCCACGTAACACTTTCAAATAACCAAGATGTAAGTATTACGATAAATTAGGGAGTAAACTAATATCGGAAATGTGCGTGCAGAGATATAAGAACACTACTAAGAGCTTAATTTATATTTGGGTAGCGGTGTATCCTTTAGATAAAAATTTTTACTACTTGTAGTAAGATTGGCGATTAAAACATTAAGGTTTCAAATTATAAAAATACTGCGCCTGTGCATGATCAATGGCAATAAACAAATACAACGGATTTACGTCAAAAGTGTGAACTGGATATTGAAAACTGTAAACAATCCTTAGGTTACAGCTTTAAGCGAGTAGTATTTTCATGAATTGTATATCTTACAACAGGAATTGCATATTGCTGATATTTTTAATGTCAGTAACAAATTATCTACAACAACAACAGATTCATAGAAAATTTATATATATATATATATATATATATATATATATATATATTTGTATAAGTTGTGTAACGAATACATTATTATCTTATGCAATAACAAACTGCACATATGGGATATAGGAAAGGAGGAATGAACTTTTCAGATATAAGTGGTATGGGAAATTAATTTTTATTATAAGCGATTTCGTACAACCGTAACTGATTATTTTATGTGTACTACTATTCGGAACAAAAATGATAATAATGGGGTTTCCAAAATTTTCTTATACGTACCGTGTGTCCTGATTTCGTCGTTTTAGTTGTTTTTTGAAGCTATCGTTGTTATTATCAAAGAGAGAAGTTTGCAATGTTTACCTTCTCGTACAGCATTGGTGACTTAGATTTCATGGCAAAATCGAAAACTTAATATCTCTTGTTTCGACTTATAGCCAAACGTCGATATTTCTAAACTTTTTTCAAGGTATTATACCTCGCTTAATACTATTATATTGATGTATTTCGTCAACGGTATTTACATATTGCTGAATTCAGTGGCGTCCTTGCAATTTTTCTACGTGCAGTTTTTGAGTAATAATATAAACTTGCATTTTTTTAAATGCGAATCATAGTTGGCGTCGCAACCATCCCCTGCAGTTCTTTCTTAGCTTTTAAAAAATATAAATATAAGCATTCCCCAGCTCATAATGTTTTGGCAGTGAGGAATTACTTCGAAAACCGTTTCCCAAATCGTTGGATTACAACATTCCGTTCAGTTTTATGGCCGCCACGCTCTCCATATCTGTCAATACATGATTTCTTCCTATGAAGTTTTCTGAAAAAACATAATTTATCAAAACCGTCATAATACCGAACCGAATGTTGCAATCCAATGATTTGGGAAACGGTTTTCTAAGCAATTCCTCACTGCCAAAGAATTATGGGCTGGGGCACGGTCTTGTTGAAACAAAATATTTGGAAGACAATTTTAAGGAATCTTTACATTTATATTTTGAAAAGCTAAAAAAGAACTGCAGGTGATGGTTGCCAAGCGAACTATAATTCCCATTTAAAGAAATGCAAGTTTACATCATTATTCAAAAACCGCACCCCCTGGAAAAATTCTAAGTTCGCCAGTGAATTCAGAGCTTCGCAATATATAAGTACTGTTACCAAATCTATCAGTATAATAGCGGATATAAGTCGAAAACAAAGAAGATACTAAATTTTAGATTTTGCCATGAAATCTAGGACTACAAAGTAGTACGTGAGTGTAAAAACTGCAAACTTCTATCTTTGATAATAATAAACATATCTTTAAAAAACAAATAAAACAAAGAAATCGGGACCCACTGTAAAATATTAAAATTGAAAATTAAAAATAAAATAACCAGCATTTATATGCTGCTTATATTCAATCTAAAAATTATAATTGGCCACAACAAACGGTTTACATATTTTTTACCTACGAATCACCATTCCCGATATATCGCGATTGTAAACATCGAAAACACTAGGATGTACTCATAAGTGGCCTGTATATGTCATGGGAAGGAAGAAAGGAAATCAACTTGTTTCATTCTCTCCAAGGGGGAGGAAGGGGTGCTCGAGGTTTCCACGCCCTTGAGCCACAGCGATGGATTCCGAGAGTACATTACGTACACATTGTGGATCAAAGTCTGGAAATGCCCTATTATCTCGTAAATTCTTGGTCCGAATTGTACAAAATTTAGGATAACCCTATTTTGGGATAGGGAGATACCAGATTTGACGTTTGCAATGTAGCCAGATTTGCCGTTTCTCTGATACTATTGGTCACTTTGGTTTTTTACATCACCCTATGTATGCAGTCACTATTGGAATATCCTCTTCAATACGAGTTCTACCGTATGTAACACTAATGATTTTATGTAGTATCGAAGGTCTTAAATACATAAAACTGAAGTCTGGCAACGTCGAATTGTCTCAATAAATTTTTTAAAACAAACTATTTTCAACTACATTACAATGTAACAATTGAAAGATTCATTTTTAACATAATGATTACTTAATCAAGTGTTCAGGATTTGCTCCATTTGTGAGTTGACAATACCCTAATCGATGGTAGAATGTATCGACCACATTTCTCCATGATTGTGTAGAAATTAATCAAGATTTACACCAAAATGAGCTGGAGCTCCATCTTGCTGAAACCATATCTGATTAAAATTGGCTCCAAACAAGTTTCGCAGTGTAGGTACAATTTAATTTCTAAGTAGCATTTCATACTTATCTCAACATTATTTTTTGTATTATTATAAGTTTTTTTTTTATATCCTTGCGATATTGCAGGCTCACCACTAATATAAGTAATTTGATTGTAATCTCATTATGTTCAGAATTTACATCAGTTCTACATACATAAAGACAAAATTTACATCGATTGGGGCTTGAACCTTGATGGCGCAGTTAGTTAGCGCGGTACTCTAGCAAAGTACAGGTCGTAGGTTCAAATCCTACTCGAGGTAAACTTTTTATTTATGTATTTAATAAAATTAATAATAATTTTTAATTATTTTTTGTAATTTCGGAAGCGGTTATAGTAATAATTGTGGTTGTTGGATTACTTGTTCACTATTTTGCACTAATTGTCAATGCCAATTTTGCCCTAATGTTGAATCAAATACGACATTTGATGACTCCCATGGCATTAAAAGAACACTAATTTATAAAACGACCAGAATTTGTAGGTTTAAGGTGCCAATCTAAACAAAATTTATTACCATGATTCCATATAACTTTAATATCTAGAAAGGGAATATTTCTATGTTTATCTTTTTCAACCGTAAATTTAATATTAGGATGATAATTATTAAAAACATGTAAAGCATTATAAATTTCACATTGAGGACCTCCACAAATTAAGTCATGAACATATTTTTTAAGAAATGAAAGTTTTTGTAAACATGTGTCTAACAAGTCATCTAATACTATTGCTAAAATAGGACTAAAAGGAGAACCCATTGGCATTCCAAAGATTTGAAAATTAAATCTGTCATTAAATGAAAAATAACTGCTACTGCAGCTATGATCAAGGCTTTGGGGCGCGAAAGAAATGGCGAACTTAAAATAACTATTGAAAACTTAGATCCTATGTCTGAAATTAGTATTTACAATAGACGTGTCAATTAAACAGTTAGATGAATTTGTTAGGCGTGGGTCTCAAATGCGCCCAGTTTGTTCAAGACAGTTGAACGCTCATGAGGCTATTGCAGATCTTGAAGTGTATATACTTGTAAAAAAATTGAACGAGGTGCAGTTTGCTAATTCATCTCCTAAGGAACTTGTTCCAAGCTTTCTGACACACCAGGTTAATATTTCTAAATGTAATGTATATTCAGATAGTGAGCCTATAGGTTTTCAAATTATCTAGAAAGCATAGAAGAGCTACGATAAGCCCACGGTGTAACTAAAGAATACTTACTTAACTCTGCACCAAACCTTTGCACTTCTTCTGCTCTTTATTGGTACCGTTCCATACACTCTTAAATTTCTAATTGGAATCAATTGGTCATGAAATTGAAAATGGGTTTCCAACCATTTAATTACAATCATTCATTGCGGGAGGAGATTCGAAACGGTACAAAAGGTGCCGAAGAAAAAGTTATAATTTGCATGCATGATGCAAAACTTATTTCACAAATTATCAGAACCCCCACCGGATAAAATCAGAATTCAGACTATTCGTAGGAACCTATTGCTACATTTTCAAATTCATTTACCTCTTAAAGACATGAATAGCGCAGCCGATCTAAGCTAGGTATGTCATTTAGCTGAAAATTATAGTCCTTCTCCGTCAAGCAGCAAGTTAGAGCCGCAGCTAGCATATCATGAGACGATTAGAAAAAGTAATCTTTCTGAAATTTCTACCTTACCAACTCCATCAAGTAGTGGTAATCTTGATTCTATTAACCCTTAACAACACAGTAATGTCCAACTGACACTTTTCAAATCAAGTTGTATTCATAATCGAAATCACCGGTTGTCTGGCGACAAGAGTTCGTGTATTTTATCCTATACATGTTATTGTTCCTATAATTCGGTAAAACTTTTAAAAATACAATTTTATTATTTGTTTTTGACATTTTTGCAAAGATACAGCGTAAAAACCCAGATTTATCCGTTAGACACTTGGAATATTCAGAAATGGCGCACTTGAAATTACTATTGAAAACTTAGATCCTATATCTGGAATTAGTATTTATAAAATTAAATTGGATAAATTAGATATACAGGTTGAATAGTTACAAAAACTCCTAATGAAAACCAACTTGCATCAATCAAACATCGCTTAACTCATGGTTGTGTGAGAATTAGTAGAATTACTGTAGAAGGTAACAACGCGCTTGTTCCATGACATTTATGGATTTTAAAAGATGTATTTGAGCATTTGAAGAAAGCTAATATTACCTTGAGCAAGGACAAGTGCTTCTTGTGTTCTTCTTCTTCTTCTTTAGGTACCGTTTCCGTTACAAAGGTTGGCAATCATCGTCGCTAATCTTATTTTTGATACTGCTGATGTAAACAACTGGCTGGTAGCACAGTTAAACCATTTTGTTATGTTCTTCATCCATGAATGTTTTCTTCTTCCCACCTTCTCCTCCCTTGAATTTTCCCTTGTATTATTACCTTAAGCAGATGGTAGCTATCGCCTCTCATTATGTGTCCGAGATTTTGTATTTTTGGTTTTTTAATGGCGAAGATAACTTTCTTTATTATTCTCACCATCTCTATATTAGTTACATGTTCGGTCCATGACATGTTTTATATTATTCTGTATAACCACAAGTCACCTCTTCTGTGTTCCGTGTTTTAATCCCGTAAAATAGTACAGAGAGGACGTAGCACTTCAGTAGTCTTGTTTTTGTCTCTATCCTAAGATCTCTTGCACAGAATACCCATTTTATTTTAATAAAAGTTGCTCTTGATTTTTCTATGCTTGATTTTATTTATTCCGAACAATTGTTAGGTTTGTTGATTATAGTACCCAGATATGTATCTAGGGACTAGTTGCTTATGTAAAGATTTCCATTTGATATTCTCGCTATTTTATCTATTACCATGTCCTTCACTTGCTACACTTGCTTTATTAAGTATTACCTGTAGGTCTTCTAGGCTAGTTGTAACAACTCTTTTTTGTGTTGTACAAAATATACCTCAATTTAAGATCTTTCCTTCATTTAGTTCTAATTACACGAAAATTTTAATTATTGAAATTTAGGTATGAGGTAGGGAACTTAATTTGCATATCTATATAGTGCATATTTTCGTAAAGATTTATATTCCCATAAACTGTTTTCTAGTCATTTGAGTTGCGCAACGCATCGTGACTTAATTTTATACGCAATGCGTCTGCGTTAAGTTATTCTGCTGATATCTTGTGCGCAGAACCGCTTCTTCTACTTCGAAAACCTCCATTTTTTTCACTTCCTGTTTTAATGACGAAGCAGGGAGCTGCCTCTTTTTGATTTTTACCTAAATTTATGTGAAAGTGCCATCAAATTGGTGGTAAGATATATTTTTAATACATTCACATAAAATTAAAGCATTTGTTCTTTTTAGGCGCTTTCTTTACGTATTTTTTATACCATTTTTTACTTTAATTACACTTTCATCATTACATCAATTTACAACCTTTTAAGTACGCATTTGATTTTATTGTTGCGTACATTTTTCGTTTAATGATTGCAATTTTTTTTAATGGAAAACTTCCAAATAATGCAATAAGAAGTGGATTTAAAAGTTTTAAGAAGAAATTTATACGGATTTTTTAAAGATAAATTCAGTTTGGGGTGCGGCTGATAATATTATATCAAGATTGCACAATGATGACGTAAGAATCATTTCATGCAGGTTAACGGCTTCGTAATCATATTTAGATACCAGAGGTTGTCAAAAAGAAAAGTTTGTGTACAAAAATTTCTAAGGTATTTATGTAGTGATTTATTTAGTACTTTAAGCCTAATTTTAAGACCTTCATTATTTCATCATTACATTTGATATTCAATAAACGTAGTCTGTATATTGCTATTTTTTTACATTTTTATAAACTCGGTTTAATTGTTCCGATATTATAAAAATCAATTTGGCGTCCGAGATAATTTCATTAGTTTTAAATTTTTTATTATTGATTGTAAGTGAAAATAATCGAGCAGATCTGTTGGTTATTAAGCAAATCATTTTATTTGAATCCACCCTGTTAATCAACCGACTGAGTCAAAGGCACAACTATAAGTGGTTTTTGTATACAACACCTACGACACACATTTTTATTACATAGTTGCTATCAGGATTGTATCGTCAGCGTATCTTATATTCTTAATTGGTATGCCGTTTACCTTTACGCCTATTGTTTCGTATACTAAAGCTTTCTTCTGCGTACATATTGAAAAGTGTGACAACGCACAACGCTTGCCCAACGCCTCTTTTTATTTGTATTTGTTCAGTGCTACTTCCATATATTTTTCTTATCGTATTATAAGTAACTAATAATCAAAGGTATACTTATAAACACAAAATCTGATTTCTTGCATTTTCTTTCTGTAATTTAATTAGTTGTACGTGGCGTACTTTGTAAAAGACTTTATTGAAGTCAATAAAGCATATGTATAGGTCTTCATTCATATCTAGGCAACGTTGTATTAGAGTGTTTAGTGCAAACAAGGCTTCTCTCGTTCCAAGTCTGTCTCTGAAACTGAACTGTGTTTCACTAAAATCTTGTTACAACTTTTTGTATAATCATCAAAAAGATCTTCAAGGTATGGCTCATAAGAATGATTGCACGATGATCTGTACATAATTTTGCATTCGGTTTTTTTGGGGGGGTTACGAAAGTCGATACCAGCCAGTCATTCGATGTTAGTAATGTTGAATATATGGTGTTGAACGATGTTTAAGTTTGTTTCCTAGATCAATTTGATTATTTGTGATGTAAATTCGTCTGCACCTGGTGTTTTACGGCTTTTACTGCATTCATGGCGTACTTTATTTCTTTTTTGTTTATTTCTGGTCCGTTGTGGTCTTGATTTTCTACTATATTTCTATACCTGTCGTCTGCAAACAATTAATTCTACGACATAATCTTTCTACTCGTTTAATTTGTCTTCGGTATTTGTAACTATCCCTCCATTTTTTGTTCATGAATACACTTGCTTTCCTACGTTTCTGTATTCCTACGAGCTGTTTTATTTTCTTGTGTATATTGAAGTTATCGTGTTTTAATTGTAGTTGTTCTATTTCCTCGCATTTACTTTTATACCTTTTTGTCTTTTGCTTCTCGTATCTTCGTACGTACTTGTTTTTGGACTTTCTTAGATTCCGTGTTATTATTTTTATGACTTCTTATATCCATAAGTTGAAGTATTTTCGTTGGCATTCATTCGTGTTTTATAGCTTGTTTCCCTTTGCTGAGTATTTGGTTGCTAGGTTTCAGTAGTGCGTGCTTAAACTTTTTCCATTTTTCATATGTGTCCACTGTTGAATTTAGTTCTATATTTCTCAGGTTAGAATTTATTTTGTTTTGTACTTCCTATTTTATCTGTGGATTTTTTAACTGCTGGACATCTATTCTATTTTATCTTGATTTTATTTTTCTCGATTTTAGTTTAAGTATCGCTCTAGCTATCACTGGGTTATGATCTGATGAGGCATCGGAGACAGGGCAGGTCTTTGCACGTTTTATTTTCGTCGATAAGAATATAGTCAATCTGGTTTCTTACGATTCTACCGTCTTTGTCTTGTGGTGACTTCTAGGTGTAAAGTCGACGTTTTGGAAGTTGATAAAACGTATTCATCATTATGAAATTATTTTCTTGGTAGAATTGTGGCAAACGGTCGCCTCCGTCATTCCTTCTTCCGAGTCTATGTTTTCCAGCGTATTTGTCACATTCGCCACTCCCAATTTTGGCATTGAAATCACCTAACACTACTGTAATGCCACGCGCTTTGACTGATTGCAGGATGATGTTAATCATAAAATTCCTTCACTCTGTCTTCTGATTTGTCTTCAGTAGGAGAATACGTCTGAATTATATTAAGTTTGCAGTGCTTAGTCTGTAACTGTAGCAGCCTGACTCGATCTGATACCGGAGTAAAATTTATTACTGACGTATCTACTTCTCTTGAGACAACTACTGCTACATTGTATAAGTATTTAGGGTCTTCTGAAAGGTACGTCGCACTATTTTTTTGTATTCTGTTGATCACTATTTGACCATCTTGTACCGCTAATACCTGAAATATTTATGTTCATTCTATCCATTTCTTGTACTACGTTGTGTATTTTACCAGGCTCGTACATACTTCGTACGTTTCATATACCAACTCTCATAGCGTTCTTCAAAAATGTCCCCTTCGGAATATTTGATTTTGAAGTTAGCCATGGTGACTTCTTCCTAGGAATATTCACTTGAGATGTGTAATGTATTGGTTTTCCGTCTGCTTCTGCATCTACATGCCATTGATCTAGTCAGGCTCTTCAGCCTTTGGAACGATTTCTCACTCCAAGGTCAAGATGGTGCCCTTTCTCTTACCAGCTCTTCTATCCGAAGCCTTTGGCTAGTAATAGGGACTGTTTATGCGACAGTATTTGGTGTATAGGGATAGGGACCATTAAATTTGTGATCTATATTTCCCATGCTAGTTTTGGTTCGCGCCGGATATTTTATTGTCCCGGTGCCCGCTATATCTAACGAGCATTCCCCTATCCGTCACCAGGGGAGGCGCCCAGTTGGGGATTAGCAACCCTGCTGGAATTCTTTTGTTGTCCTGAGTTAAAATATTTAAGGTACGCAATTAATAGTAATGGATTACATGTAGGTCCGGACAAGGTAAATTAAATTTTAAAAATTCCTATTCGTACAAATATTACCGAAATTAGACGTATTGTTGGTGTTGCTTGGTATCGTATCCTAATTTTGCTACTGCAACGGCTCCCTTGGCACATTTACTAAATAAAAATACGTAAAAAGAATTCTGGATATTGGAAATTATATCTTCAAAAGGTATTAACCCTTAGGGTTATCGCAGAATGTTATCACTTCAATAGCATCATCTGAAAAAATAGAATCAGAAAGCTAAGTATTTTAATTCATAACTGATAAAAGAAAAGAAACATTTCATTTCGAAATAAACAAAAATTCAGTATATTGCCCTGTATACTTAAATTAAGTTAAAATTAACTTAACGTATAGTAGATACATACATTAGGCATAAGAAAAGGATGTACTTACTGACCACATTAGATCTGTATGATAATGTTAGCTTTTGCATTTTTATTTGTCGTTTTAATAGTCACATGTAAACATCATATGAATTAACGACTTCACGTTTTGCGCTCCAAAAAGCTACTAAATTCTTAATTAAACACATTATTATTTATTTAAAACTAAGCAACGACCATTTTGTTAATGGATGACTGAGTTTACCAGTATTTATTTAACAAACCAAAACAGGTATAGTTTCGTAAAACAAGAGCTTTGTTTCATTATTAAAACCCGTTCTAAAATAAAAATAAAAATCGAATAAATTATAATAGGCTAAGTAAGTCATTTCCATTATTACCCTTGTCGTATTTAAATTAATTAGTAATAAAATATTCGTTATCTGGAAATATACTATATTTTTCGAAACTAATTTTCAGGATTATTTCTTTATGGCACAATTAAATTAGAACCCCGTAATCAAAATGTAAAATGAATGTTTGAACATGATATTAATTTAAAGTAATGCGTCAATTATTTTGTGTCACACATTCAAACCGGAATTTTACTAAAATAATTGTATCCATTCACGCAACAAAAATTAATCGTTAATAAGTATTAAACGAAACAAATTGTCGGTAAAAGTTGTTATTTCTGTCTAGATTCCGGTTTGAACTTTCTGTATTTTATTTAAACCAAACGTAGTACGTGCCATTGGGAATAAACCACATTAAAGTTGATTATTTTTGCAGGAAATTGTGTTGATGATTTATTAAAATTTGGTTATGTATCTCGAGGGTAATTAGAGCATAATTAAGTCGAGTCAGGGAAACGAATGCATTTTTTTAGAATAAAATTTGGTTTAAAGTTTATTTTCTCTTTTAATTAGTGTCAGTATCAATATTTTTAGGTGTAGGTTTAGGAAAATTATTCTATAGAATGTGGCTTTTTATAGTAAATATTAATGAGAACAATTTTATGAGATCTCTATTCAACTAATGAGATTTGACGGCATGCTACTTATATGCTGTTTTATGTAACAAACTTGTTCTCAATACTATATTTCATTGCCAAATGCATAAAATGAATAATTTTATGCGGTACGTTTATATAACACGCAATGTCTATTGCGTGTTGAAAAAGGGCTGGGTGAATGCCTCTTTCTCACCACACATTTTATTAAAATGTAATATAGTAGAAAACATTTAATATAATGAATTATGTTTTCAAGTTACCTTATAACTCAAGTTAGTTAATTAATTTACTGTTACATGAGAATGCAAACAAAGGATACACTTATTACCGTATTTTACGTTTATTTAATATTTCAACTTGATTTAGTTTTAAATCTGAACAAAGATGTAATAACGTCAAATGGAGCAAATGTACCTACCTCAGATGACAATACGTGATCCTTCATGTTAGTCAAACTGTATGAATTTGAATAGTTTTCCTCATTTAATCTTTATGTGTTGATACCCAAAGTTAAATACAAAATTCTGAGTATTTTACATTTTTGTGAAATAAATAAAATACAATAATTTAAAATTTATATTTTAAATCACACGTTATCTTAAGCTTATTATGAAATCATGACTTTACACCTTCATACAACAAATACGCGGCTTGATCCGTAAGTACTGGTCGAAAGTGAAATATTACGATCTGACGCAACCTGTTTTAATAAAATATTGATAATAAAAAAAGACAGAGGGTGTCAAAGGTCCAAATTTTTGAAATATCCCCAAAACGAAAAAAGTATTTTACTCATTCTTGGTATAATAAATAGAGATATAAAGCACATTGATTTTAGAATATTAGTACGTTTTTATTATGTACAGTGCGTAGAATGCAACATTTTAATCCCAAATTTCTACGCCAATGGAGTAAATTGAATTTTTTTTCTTAAAACACGAAACCTTAGTGTTTTTCAGATAAAAAAAATATATTTTAATTTATTATGTTTTGTTATGAACGAATAAGTTCAAAGGTTCAAATCCTACGCGAATTAAACCTTTAATTTATGTATTTAATAAAATTAATAATAAGTTTTAAAAAAGATATACTTTGTCTAACTCCATAACTTTAACAGTTTTTAAGATATTAGCATTTTTGGTATTCGTTACCAACTACTTAGGTAGGTTATTATTCTGTGATATTTGTGAAACAACAAAACGTGAAAATCAGTATTTCGGAAAGAATACATGTAACGTCCAATAGTGGTTCGTTTTTGAGGCACATGGTGTCAAAGTTAATAGCCTCCCTAAGCAGTTAGTAATAAATACCTAAAAATGCAAATATCACATGTGGTTTCATCAATAGGAAACAAATAAACATCTGAAATCTACACCGAGAGATTTAAGATCTGTTTGAAACAAACCGATTTCACGGTGAAATCAAACATCGTAAAATAAATTCATTTTTGTGAGGGATGTTACAATATCTAAGGTTTTATTGACAGAATGCAAAATCTGATTTCAGTAAGACATTGGACTACTTTGGTGCTCTATTCCAACAGTTTATTTCTGCATGTTGAAAGTATCTGGTTTGGAACAACACACAACCTTCCAACCTACCAAATTCAAATTAAAACAAATGAAACGAAAATAGGCGACATTCTAAGAACAAAAAATAATCTATGCAAAAAAAAAGACGTTTAAAACTTCATTTCAAATAAACATTAATTGACATCTAGGTGCTAACCTGAAAATAGAAATTCCAATCACATTTATTTCATTTTTACACTTATTTCGCTTTATATTAAGAAATTTTATAAAGAAATGCTACATAGAAAAACTAATATTAATTTTATTAAATACATAAATAAAAAGTTTACCTCGATTAGGATTTGAACCTACGGCCTGTAGTTTGCTAGAGTACCGCCCTAACCATCTACGCGGTCCTCTAGCAAAATACAGGTCGTCGGTTCAAATCCTACCCGAGGTAAACTTTTATCTATGTATTTAATAAAATAAATAGTCTTTAATTACATATTTACTTTTGAACTTATTCGTTCATAACAAAAACTGATAATAACCATATAGAAAAAAATTTTCTTTAAAAAAATGTGTCTACAGATTTTCTTATAAAACCAATTATTATTTAGATATTGAGCAAAATGTGAACTAACACCTAAATTCTACCTATTTTTTGCCTATAAATTACGCGTTACATCAAAAAATTGCATGGAACATAATTAATCAACATGTTTTGGGTATATATGCTAGTATTTTTATTCTCTGAAATACACAACCCTCTCTCATCGTAGCTGAATGTCTAACAAAATCTAATCAGCTCCAGGACTAATAGAAAAAAGCTTAAATACGAAATTTTAAGTGAGTACGTGTTGTCGTTCTGAAGTTATCGTCGATACTAGCATACATACACAAGCACGCACGAACGCGAGCACACGCACATGCACGCACACCCACACCCACACGCACGCCCATACCACCCACACCCACACCACACCCACCACACACAAACCCACCACACATACCCACCTCACACACACCACACACACACCCACCACACACACACACACACACACACACACACACACACACACACACACACACACACACACACACACACACACACACACACACACACAGCACAGCACAGCACAGCACACGACACGCACACGCACACGCACACGCACACCACACACACACACGTCACACACACGCACACGCACACGCACACACACACACACACTCACACACACTATTTTCACTGGGCCTCCTCCCTAGACTCCATTTATATCTGCTGTGCCGACTATTTGTTTCAATGTAATTTTTGGCTTTAGGCCTGAAACTACGCCGAAGCGCCAGGGCTCCCTTATTTCATTAAGGACATATATAATATATATATATATATATATATATATATGCATACATTTGTTGTCTAATTGTACTTTTAATTATTCCTATCATATTTGAAATGTGAGCACTACTTAGGTTCCTCTAAACCATGTGTCACATCTTCTAATTTTGAAAACAGTTATTGTAATGTATTATCAAGTTTTTTTTTGTAATGCTATATTTCTTGTTTAATACAATTTTAAAAATGTTTATAATGTTCGATGTAAAATTGTGAATAAGTAGACAACTTAAAAATATATGATCAATATGAGAATTATTATTATTATTAGAAAACTTAATTAAATGATTATTAAACAGCAAATTGTTTAACGAGTTTTCAGAATATGGATTTATTAAAAATATTTGCTTTAAAATCAATAAGCTTTGATTAAGAAATTGTGGATCACATATATTTTTTACTCTATTTTTTAATCATAATACTAATTTAATTTTTGTTTTATGCTCATACAAAGACAGATAAATTAGGATTACGCCTGAATTTGTGTTTGATGTACCACTCAAGTATTACAGTATTTTATGAAATTTTAATTAACTCAATCTAAAAACCTAACACTCCATTCAATTTCTCCTTCAATCGTAAACTTAAAGTTTAGACCATACGAATTCGTTTGTTTTTGAAGATCTCTAAACTTTCATAGCAATCAAGTTCGTACTCATTACTAACAGGTTTAATTAACAATTACGTTATCTACTACGTGATTCTTATCAAACCTACGTATGGCTCCGGCAAACTTGCCCCAACATTTGTATTTCATTTGATCTAAATGTTCTTTAACGCGAATTTTGATAAGTTGTTTAATGTGTCCTACATATATTTGTTCACAATGTTTACAATTCATACATTTTATAAATTCCCGACCTACCTTGCTTATCTACTTGATCTTTTGAATTGCCTAAAACAGTTTGACAACCGTAATGTTAAGCAGAGACTGCTTGCAAATTAATTTTGGAAAAGATTTTGTAGAAGCAGGATAGTTTGGTGATTTTGCATGATTTTAGCCTATTTTCCATTGTTACCTACTGTAGTTATATTCTTAACCCTTATCTTATGTTTTTGTTACCTAACCATATTCATAACCACACCACTTCACCTCAAAATCCAATGTACGCAGCAATTTCTTTAATAATGTGCAATATTTTAAAGAGGAAAATTAAGCAATCTATAAACCAAAAAATTAAAATACTAGTGTAACGTTCAATCCAACTTGCTTTAGCATTAAATGTTTGTACACATAATCAAATATTAAACTTATATAAATAGTCGTTTTCAGTTTGATTAAAAATAAAATTATAAGCAATACTTTATTTAGAAAAGTTGTTTGTTATGTGACCCGAAAGTACATTAAACATTTCTTTTTCTGAGACTTATAATTATCTTCTAATCTACTAATTAAGACTAAAGTCAATTTTATTCCAAAATTGAGAGTTTTTTTTTTGTCTAACCTTAACTTGTCAAATTATTTCGGAAGGTACGTTAAATAAATAAAATTCTTCGCAGAATTCGTTATATATTATGGTATCATGTTATATTCTTGACATCTTCATAGCAAAATTTGTCTATTTCGGAGTTTAGCCAATATATTATTATATTTTACCGATTTCATAAGTTTGTTACATACATTTATGCCGTAAGATATTATTATATAATCCAAAAAAACGATCTTTATTATTTAGAAATTATAAAGCAAAAGTATCATTTCAGAAATGATACATGACATAAAAAACTTATGAAAAGAGTAATTTTTGAGATACAGATTTTTTGCGGGTAAATTTTTGATTTTCGAAAAATTGAATCATGGATAACTTTTAAATAGAAACGTACATTTTTTTTATATAGACAGACGCGGATTCTTTTTGTCTTTCGATTTTGTTAGTACACATATGGGTCTATCTTTAGCCGTTCTCACAGAATTGGCGATTTTCTATTTTCTATTTTCTTTTTTACTATATCGTAGTAGCCATATAACAGAAAAACAAGGAAAAGGACGAAAAATAATAATTTATTTTAACTTTATGTTAATCATATTCCATTTAACAAGCTAAATCTATTATGCATGTTAATTCAAGAGGTACTCAAAATTCTGTCTGTTTAATTCTAAATACATTTCAAGTCTTTGCTGCAGAGATTAACGCACATTTAATAGCATTTCTAGAGTTACGTTAGCAAATGCGGTTCTTATTCTGTTTTTCATTACTTCTTGTGTTGAGGGTTCTTCTTTATATATGTTTTTTTTTTTGACAAACCCCCATAAAAAATGTCCATCATGGTTCGGTCCGGCGATCTTGCAGGCCACGACACGGGACTTCCTCGGCCGATCCAGTGATTGTGAAATTGAAGATTTAGAAAATTCTGCACATTTCTAGCATAGTGGCAAGGCACACCATCATGATGAGACCACATGATAGGTATGTTTTACGTTATCAGGTAACACGTTGTTTAGAAATTCCAAATATCGGTTACCATTCAAATGATGATCAAAGGAAATGGACCCACCACAAAGTTATTTGCAATTCCTCCCCACACATTTACCGTCCACCTGTGCTGATGATCCAAATATCGCACAGTATGTGAATTTGTATTATCATAATAATGAAAATTCCGCAGTTTACTCGATCGTTGTTGTGGAAGGTAGTTTCATCAGTAAATAATGGACGTAAAACGTGGGTCCTCATTTAACTTATTTAATATCCATTGACAAAAAGCTCTTCTTGCATTAAAATCAACTACAGTTAATTTTTGGTGTAATTCTACATGATATGGATGATATTTTTTATATTTTAGTACCCGTCTTACCGAGAGTAATACTAATAGTACCAATGGCATTAGATATTTTGTTTGTGCTGAGATTTGGATTTTCGACAACGCTCTGCATTATCGTAAATTCAGTTTCTTCTGTTATAACTGTTCATCTTTGAACATATGCTTTGTATTGTACCCTTCCCGTTTGTTCAAATCAAGCCAACAATTTTTGTAACGCACGAACACTTGGAGGACGTCGCTCAGGATATCTTTTGTATACACACGAACAGCCAAAAGACAATTTTATTGACACTCGCCCAAAACAAACACCATGTCCACTAATTCGTTTTGAGTAAAATTCATGTTGACTAAGAGCTAATTGCAACTAATAAGTCAGTTACTGCTATTTCTTGTGACTGTCAAGCAATAATTTGGATTTTATTTTTGTACTTCATGTAAATCTAGCAAAGCCTATTATAAAAAAAGTCTACTCGTAAATATCATCCATACCATGATGAATATTGGTAATTTGTTGTGTAGTATCACGGAAGAAACAATAAAAATCAAAATAAAAATTACGTTTTCCAATGCAACACAAAAATGTCAAGACTTTAAAATAAAATGGACGACACTCTGAAAAACTTATTGAAGTAAAATACTTTTAACTGCTTCCTTTTGAGTATGTTAAATGGAATATGATTAAAATAAAATTAAAATAAATTATTATTTTGCGTCCTTTTCCTTGTTTTTCTGTTATATGGCTAATGCGATATTGCAAAAAAGAGAATAAAAAATAGAAAATCGCCAATTCTGTAAAAACGGCTAAAGACAGGAAAAAAAATTCTCGTCTGTCTATGTAAAAACATATATACCCGCCTATTTAAAAAAATCAAGTTATCCATGATTCAATTTTTCGAAAATTTACCGGCAAAAAATCTGTATCTCAAGAATTATTCTTCTCAAAGGCTTTTATTGATTTTTTTCATTCTCTATCGAACAGTGAAAACCGCATGTCCCTACCTATTTTACTTATCGAGATATTAGTCATGTTTGAGTATGCCGCAAACGTCATCTTTTTTCAAAGAACGTGAGATAACGCCGAAACGGTGAATTGTAGGTGACATTGCTTAACAAAGTGCCCCTCAATTTCAACAGGAAATTCAAAAATGTAATGATATACAGGGTGTTTCATTTAAAATAAAAGAGAAGAGTGCTGTGCAGCAAAAGTGGAACACCGTATATAGATGAAAATATTTTTAGGTTATTGAGCTTGAAAAATAAGGAAAAAATCGTTTTTTATACTTATTCTTTACAACAAATAATAAAGATGCTAAAAAGGAGTGCCAGAGCGATGGAGGACCCGGAAAAACGTTATTGCGAGTCTGACTTTTAATAAACTAAAAAGAAACCCAATAAGCATTATATGAGTGTGAGAGAGACATAATTTTACCGATGTCGCCATTTGTACATATTTGCATGTAGGCACAAAATATGAACTACTTAAGTCTCCTTCAATCTAGCTTCAACATTTCTAACGAAACCAAAGCAGTTAAGATGATGTTGAAAAGTTCTTTGTTTGAAACTATTTAGTAAATACTTTACCTCAAACATCGAAGTTTATTGTAATTACGTATTTATGACATGGTTCGGTAAGAAGAACCAAGAAGAAACTTTCGAGAGCTGCAACAAGAACATTACCATTTACATTGACAGTATAACTTAACTTTAACGTTTAACATTAGCATTATAATTCTTATTGAAAAACCAACTATTCTTAAAATTGAACAGAATAAACTTTTTTCAAAACTCTACTTTTTAAGATTTTCGAAAAGACTCCACCTTACTCAAGGCAGTTACCCAAGCTGTGATAAAATTCAGTTCGGGTGTTTTCTAACATTTCTTGTGTGGTGCTGTTTAAACAGTCTGTAATTTTGACACGAAGTTCGTCCAAATTGTTAGCACGTTCATGTCTGTGCCCATAAATTTTCTGGGATACGAATAACCAAACAAAAAAGTCATTCGGCGCGATATCAGTTGAGCGAGGAGGATATTTAATAGTACCTTTTCCACTAATGATACGGTTAGGGAACGTAGTTTCCAAAAAGTGTTGAACTCTTATTGCAGTATGAGCAGGACAGCTGTCTTCTTGATACCACATGTCATCAAACTTTATATTGAGGCGTTGAACAGCTGGAACTATCTGGTTTCTTAACAGTTCTAAATATTTGTCCGCATTCAAGTTTCCGTTGATAAAAAATGGACCAATTATGGAATTGCCTAAAATTCTTGCCCACACATTAACTTTTTGAGGGTATTGTGTCCGGTAAGGAATACTAATGCGTTTGTTTTCCCGAGAGTAACCAACAGCGACAGACGGATTGTTATGGCCATGTAAGTTAAAAGAAGACTCGTCAGTAAACAAAATACTTTCAATAAATCTTTCGTTTTCATTAGTCCGATCCACCATATCTTCTGAATTCCATACGCTTTTGATGATCTTCTGGAAACATTGCGTGTGTAGTTTGCAACTTATAGCAACGGTATTTATTCCTCTTCAAGATATTGCGAACTGTTCTTGGTTCAATATTCATTTCTTCAGCATTTTTTGTACTATTGCAGGAGAAATTAGTTTCTGCTAAACTACACATTGCAATTTCTTGGAGTTCGTGCACGTCGTTTAAGTTACGACCAGAATGCTCACCATCATTACCATCAATGCTACTACATTTTCTACGATTATTTAAATATCCACATCTTTCAAATTTACAAACAGTACGCCTAATCGTACTTTCTTATGGAATTGGCCTGTTTTCAAAGGAAAAAACAAACCTGCCCATTATTTCCGGTGCAGTGCTTCCTGAATAATACCATTAATAACCTGTATTTTTTCTGCAGTGGAATACATGAGCATTGTGTCGGAATTGTAGAAACACCGATTTTCAATTCTCGTTAACGGTAGCAATTAAATGTGTCATTGATACTAGCCTACTCAAAAGACGCATGTATGGCATTAGCGCTTTTAGTTTGTTGTGTATTATATCTCACTTAGCACGTGAACTGATTGTACTGTCTTTGTTTTACTTATCATAAGTCAGACCCGCGATAATATTTTTCCATACCTTATATATATATATATATATATATATATATATATATATATATATATATATATATATATATATATCGTGATATATCGCACTCTTTTTCAATTTGTCTTATAGGAATATGTGGATCAATAAGAACTCTTCCTAAAATATCAGCACTCTGACCATCATCAATAACATTCTTTCTTTTAAAAACATCTTGTTTCTTGGAGAAGGATTAGATGCTAAGTGGGGAAAGTGCAATGCGCTCGGCATGCGTCTACCGGGATAACGCTGTAGGTAAACATTTAACGCATTTCGGCGGTTTTTTCGACATTCCCCATAAATTAAGATCATATCTAATTGTTCTTGATTTGTAAAACCATCAATATTCATCTTGAATAATTAAAAACATGTTTAAATTTACAAAGACATACGTTTTAGATACTGTCAACGACAACTGTCAAACAAACAATTCACTTCATTTGATTACAACGCCTACTTGTTGCTGCATCTAAACTATTTTAATAACTCAATGTTAAACAGTGATTTAATATCATTTTTTTTAAATTTGATTTGTTAATTACTATTAAGTCTTAGTATAAAGTGTGATACAGCTTTGAAAAGGATATTTTGCGCAATATCTCCCGATGTAACACCCTCAGATTATTTTTATGGGGTTATTCGAAGAACATAGTATACCAAACGCCATATGTAGATTTGGACGATTTAAAAAATATAAGCTTTAATATAAAGTATGATACACCGTTTAAAAGAAAATTTTGCGTAGAATTCATTTAAATGTCAAAAATTAAGTGCATATCCGGTCAAACCGGAAGTGACTGAATCTTGTTATTATGATTATTTTTGAGGACGGTAGGTCTATATAAAGCGCTTAAAATTTTGATTTTTAATTGTTCGGAACAACGGAGATATGACGTTGGAACAACACAACTGAAACACCTAGTATATATATATATATATATATATATATATATATATATATATATATATATATATATATATATATATATATATATATATATATACAGGGTTGCCCACTTGTCCTACATTCGTTTCGTTGATAGTACCTTTAATATTAATTTCAAGAGAAAAGGTTACGAGATATTTTTTATTCAAATTTTTCTTGTTTACAGCCTAAAAATAATTTTGAGCCCTACACGGCTTCCCGTTTCGTCTGTACAGGACCGTACTCAATTATTTTAAATGGAACACCCTATAAATTTGAATGCTTTTGAAATCTACATTCTCTGCTACGTCAAGTTTGTTTGATGTTTCACCTACTTCAGTCCACCGATTTAGGAGAAAATAAATGTTTTAAGAAAATTCTCTCCGAAATTAACATTCAGTAAAACATTATAAGCGTAACTATGCAATCGTTGGCAGCAGAGCAACGAAATCGGAGATTACCATAATCAAAAGAGGTTGTTATTCAACGATATGCTGATTGTGAACGAAATTTGTTGTAAAACGACCACGAAGAAATAGCAAAAATGGACTATTTTAAATGGAACAACCTATATATTTTTTTATGAATGAACTGCTTCCTAAGTTGTCGTTGATTAAAGATGTTAGTTTGCATTACTTTGTTTTTTCGCCCAATCCTCAAAATAAAATTAAAGGAAGCAACAAACTATAACATTATTTAGATCAGATATTTATTTATTATTATTTGCAGATGTATAACATACATTATTAAATTAACTTACATAAACACGAATGGTACAAAACACAAAACAGTAAACATTAATTTAAGATAACTTCAAACAATCCACCATTATTTTGTAAACAATGCCTTACACGATTTGCAAAACTTGTGTTAACATCTTCCAAGATTTGAGACATGATTGACCTGGAAGCTTCACGTATCCTGTTTATCATATCCTCTGAAGTTGTAGGCGGTTCTTGGTATACACGTACATGTCGTAAAGGTGATCGTTATGGCCAATTTACGGTCTCGCCTCTTCCACCATCTTTGAGGATATTCATTGCTTATGAAGTTTCTTACTAAAATTCCATAGTGAACAGGAGCGCCGTCATGATGGAATCACATGCGTTGACGCATCAAAGGGATGTCTTCAAGTAAGATCGGCAAATCATGCCTCAAAGAATCGTAATAAACTTGAGAGTTTAAATGTCTATCGAAAAAATATTTCCGCACTACATATTGACCATGAATTCCACACGTGTTTAGCGACCACCTATGCTGACGGTCAGCTTCACTTGTCACATGTGCGTTTATATCAGAATAATAATGGATAGTTGTGACTGTTCATAAACACGTCATTCTGGAACGTTGATTCGTCCGTGAATAAAACTTTATTAAAAAAGTGTCTTTCATTGGCCAATTTTCCATTGGCCCAACGACAAAAACCTAAACGGCTTAAACGGTCATCCCCAAGAAGCTTCTGATGCCTTTAAAACCGGTATGCATTAAAATAGACGCTTTTAATAGTACGCCAAACTGATGTCCCGCTAACCTCCGAAATTTCCCCGATTTGCTTAGCACTTCTTCTTGGTCTTCAACCAAGACTGCCATTATTATTTCTTTATTTTGCTCATCAAGACTGATATTTCATCGGGGGTGGGGGGCGATGGTACGAATCTTGGAAGAAGATTTTCAAATGCTGCTATTTCTCGATGGCATCTACCATACATATATATATATATATATATATATATATATATATATATATATATATATATATATATATATTTCATAAAATATATTGAGTAATAACGAAGTTACGACGACTTTAAATTCGAAACAGTCACAACAGAATAGGCGGTATCATCGATAGCCGGTATTAGCCATGGATATTAGCCATGTATTTTAATAATGGTAACAATAAACCACCTTTGAATGAAAAAAGTGTTTTCCGACGACCTCATGTGAAAATGACATATAGCACACAGATTAATTACCTACTGCGGAAGTTACAACATCACCCTAGAATTAAAAAGTAAAATATCACTCTAGTGTGATATGTACGTCAACTAAATATGTTGACCTTGATCTCATAGTATTCCACTTTTTACCTAGCGCTATCTAAACATAAAACACAAAGAAAATCACACTTTAAACTTAAAAACACTTAAAAAAGTGATTTATAAGTGTATTCAATCAACAATAATATGCTCAAACTAAAGTAATCAAAGCAGTTATTTTTGTATCTATTGCGCGAAATGGTACTTTGGTGATCGAGAATTGAATTGTTTAACGAAGTGCAGAGTTAAAAAATTGGTCGAGATAACCAAACTAGTTCGCGTACGTGTTGCAAACAATTTTTTTTCTACAACCATCAAAATATGTATATCCCTTAAAACTGTTAAATCATTTTTGTCTAGGATACATAAGTTTTTCTACAACCATCAAAATATGTATATCCCTTAAAATTGTTTTAAATAATTTTTTTCTTGAATTTTTGCTTGATTGAGGGCCACAAAAGTTATAATACAATAATCTCATAGAGTTTACATGCAGTGTGCGAAATACGTATTTCGCACACTATTTCGCGCATGTTGTTGGTAACGTAGGAAATTCATTTTGCATATTGTTATTAATGCGCAAAACTCGTCATTTTTTGGCGTTTGTAGAAAAAATATATTTACTTTTATTTTAGAAGATCGTGGATAATTTGTGGTCGTCGGAAAAATAGTGTACATTACTAGTATGGAAAGTGACCCATATCACACGAGTAATGTATATACTATTAAAATAGCTTAAACATTTAATGAGTAAACGGAATTACATTTTACTTATAAGCAATTAAACTAATAAGAAAACAAATTTAACAACTATAACTGTGACAAGAAATTATTAGAATATTTTAAATTTGTGCAAAACTTAACTTAAATTTAGATCTTAGTTGCTTCTACTAATCCACCATCCACTTGGTATTTATAGTAGCGCTTAGGAATATATTTTATTCCATTCCTTAGTTGTTGAGGGGTAATTTCAGCACATATTTGTCGAATTATTGCACAAAGGTCTCTCGTATCTTGGGCGGGTTTCGAAAACCTTTTGTCTGAGAAGTCTCCAGAGAAAGAAACCCTAAAATTGTAAGATTTGGAGATGGCAAATCTATTAACGGATTACGACGATCTATCCATCGGATTCGAAAATGCTCGTTAAATCATTGCCTCACAGCTATGGGATAATGAACTGAACACCCATTTAACTGAATTAATAAATTAAACCGTTTATTAATTGGAAGCTCGTGAGTGGCTCCCCACAAGTTTTTGCTTAAAAATGTCAAAAAGGTCTATCCGTTTATTGTTACGGTCGAAAATGAAACTAAAACGGCAGGTAATAGATAATTACAGTGCACCGGACTAGCTCGGTGGGATAGAAGGCGTGGGCGTGTTTTTGAATTTAAAAATACTGAAGGTGATTAGCCGTATTGTTGAAAGTCGCAAATAAGGGTGCGTCGTAATTAGAATAAAGTCAATTAAAAGGGCGCCAGACTGTTATAAACACGAAATCGGTAAGAATACACCTGGGCACACGTAGGTAAATTAACCTTGAACAGTAAAAAGATCTCACTTACCTCACGTTAGCTTCCTCCAGGTGCGCGTCGGAAATGCTTCGAAACTTTGGCTCTAGAAAAAATCTTAAAAATATCCACACGCTCAAATACTAAAATAGCGTGTGCGCAAATCAGCTGTTGGGTTTCAATGACTTCTTTAACTTTATATTCTGTTACGTTACCCCCAACGCTTGTGAACAAAATAATTGAAACACAATAAAAAAATAATGTACGTTAAATGTTACGCTTAAATCTTATTAATTCAAATTTAAATACTACTCATCTTCAAAGCTCTGTAATTAATTGAATTCCAAACTAAAAGAATTAAACATAAACTAGATAAACGTCATTTAAAATTACTCTAATCGGTTATGTTAAACAACATATATTTAATAAAAGTAAAAAAAAAACTGTATGGCCCTGAATGCTTCAATTGTAGGGAATTCTTCGTGGTATAATCAATGTACACCCTGTATAATATTAAGTATATTGACCAAAAAACGATTATAACAGTTCCCATACTTAAATAAATGGTAAAATGTATTGACCGCTTTCATTAAGTATGTGAGTGAGAATGTAATTTCATAAAAAGCTTTTAATAGGTATAAAAAGATTACTACTATGAAAAAATAAACTATTTAAAGAGCACGGCTTTATTTACGCGAAAGTGCACTACAAAGGAAAAAATAATCTTTTTCTTTGCCCCAAAATGTGATCAAATATTTTTACGAGTAAAAATAAAAGCGTGGGGCGCTCATCATCACCAATTCTGTCACATGTTTACAATATGAGCACCCCACGCTTTTATTTTTAGTCGTAAAGATTTTTGATCACACTTTGGTTCAAAGAAAGTACTATTTTCTCCTTTTTAGTTCACTTTTTACGCTTAAAAGTTTCTCTTTTCACGCTATTATTTTTATACTTATTAAAAGTTTCTTATGAAATTATATTCCCACTCACATACGCAATACAAAAGTGGTATTTATGTGTTAACAAATCTTAAAAACTAACGTTTTCCACTACCCTTAACGTGAATTTTGTTAGACGGCAGCAACGCTCGTATAAACTCCTCTTGGAAATCGTTGAAAGGTACATACCCCGACCGACTCTACAGTTGTGATATTTATTCTCCGAATACCTTATCCAGTTTGACATGGATTTTGATATAAAATAAGCTCGAGGTGGTTTTACCACCATCAGCAATAAGGCTCCATGATCAGTAACCACGGCAGTTTTTTTCGGTATGAAGTCGTTGTTATCACCTCTAAACCCTTCTACGTCCAAATTCGAAGTGTCCATCTTCTTTCAGCTGCTGAAGCTGGCGCTCTAGAGTTACCCCTTTTAACAGGGAAAATAAGCGATGATATTCCGATGTTTATTGACCTCGATCACGTTATCGAATTCGGCAGACACCAAACAGTTAACGGTTTCCATAATAGCTTCTTCAATGACAACATTAGCTGTAAAGTCTGGTTGTGAGGCCTGGCCTTCGAAGGAATTTACTAGCCGTCAATATATAACGACATGTAGTTAATATTTTTGTGATAAAAATTGAGCGGGTTTGTGGCGTAATCACCGTTGAAGGCTTTATTTGCTACAAACCCTACGATACATCATTTAGGTAACGGACCCAGGAATAGATTATCTAATGATTCGTTGTTTCCCGTAGGCATAATTAACACTTTTAGGTCTGTCCTTGTAACAGGGTATTTTGCTGAAGTTATTTCTAAAGCTCTAGCGTGCGCAATTAGAATGGTGGGATTAATGCTCATACCAGTAAACTAGAGTCTATAATTCCCGTCTTGTAATTTGAACAGTGTGGCGACATTATACTAAAGCTATCCATTGGTCACATAAATTTAGCCTTTAACTAAACACCGCTTATGAGAAACTTTTCTTGATAAAGCAAATCCGAGTGCAAGTGACCTATCATCTCAATCTGTTTGCTGGGCGCTTCAAGTGCTTGACGTTTTGAGAAGCCGTTACTTGCGTGTCCCAGTGCATTCATCTGCCTCGCTGTATTACTGTACCATAAGGTGCAACCTAGATGTGCAGTCTTGGCCTCCTTTCCATAGTTTAGCAGCGTCTCGATATATGAACGGTAGGCATAGGTGTTGTTTTGTTGTGACACCATCTTCTAATTTAAGTGAACCCCCACTTGTGAAAAAAGCGAGTCCATCCAATTGTTTGCCGGTGCTACAACATCCGCGTTACTAACAGTTAAATTAAAAAAAAAAACCAAATAAACAAGTTTTACAATACTTTTTTATTTAAAAAAAATGAAAGCTGATTGAAACTTGTTTGTTTGCTTTTATTTAAATTATATTAGAAGAATGGATGTGAGCACTCGTCAATGTTCGGATAGGATCAGGAGTCGAGGAGTGGGGATCGCACTAACTATAGACTCATTAGTGCAATTCTGACCTGTATGAAAACATCGAGATTAATATAAAAACAGATACGGGTGCAGCAATGCCATTCGAGTTTAGAATGTCGTATTTGAAGCTACACATTAAAAAATTACTATAGCGGTTTGTCCTTATCACAAAGGTATATGAATCAGGCCGGTAAAGGTATCGGCTCCATTTACATAGGTGCACCATATCAGTGTGGACATTGGAAAAGAAGCCCTAAGGACGGACTTAATATTCTTGGTGACGTCATAGAGGATCGGCCTATTAAGGAGTCATTTCAAGAAAGATTTCACGAAGCAGGTAGAGATCTTGAACGTAAAGCCGACGAGAAAATCAATAAAATGATGGGGGGTTCGGGCTATAAAAGAGTATGTCTGTCCGGTGGTAACCTGCCTCTAGCGAGCTAGACGAGGAAACCTACTTACGATGATATATTTTCAAAATAATGACATTTCTACATGCACAATCGTGTGATTTATGTCCCAATTGGGTTTGTTCGCTTTACCGTCGGCACAGACTAGTATCGACGTGGTGAATGGATATTTTACAAACCCTTATCTGCTCTGGGTGATGACGCCCAATAGAATTTTTGGTGCCCGTAAATGGAAACGATTACATAGATTTATGTCAGACTATGCTCTACATCACAGCCAAAGTTCTAAAGCAAGACGATATAGTTCTTACTGACGCAGATGTTGTAGCAGCGGCAAACAATTGGATGCATTCGCTCTTCTCACAAGTGAAGATTTATTTAAATCAGAAGATCGTATTACAACCAAACAACACCTATGTCTAACGCTCATACGTCGATACGCTGCTAAACTATGGAAAGAAATCCAAGACTGCACACCTATGTTGCACCTTATGGCGCAATGATACAGCCGGGCAGATGATACACTAGGACACGCAAATAACAGCTTCTCAAAACGTAAAGCACTTGCAGCGTCCAGCAAACAGATCGAGATGATTGGTTACATGCACTCGGATTTGATTAATCAAGAAAAGTTTCTCATTGGCGGTGCAGAGTTAAATGCTAAATCTGTGCGATCAAGAGATAGCTTTAGTCTAATGCATTCTAATTGCGCATGCTAATGCCAAATACCCTGTTACAAGGACAAAGGTAAAAGTGTCAAACTGTACGTGCGGGAATATAGTGAAAATAATTTGATAATGTTTTTCTGGGTCAGTGACAAACGACGCACGTGGGGTTTGCTGCAATAAAGCCAACGGTGATTACGCCTCAAATCCGATCAATTTTCATCACATTTTTGTTAACTATATGTCGCTATATATTGACGGCCAACAAATCCGTTCAAAGACCTTACAATCAGACTTTACAGCTAATGGTTTATATGTAAGGGCGTATCACACCTTATTCTCCGGTACAGGTATTCATTTTTTGAATGAGGGCAACGATATATCGAGAAGCGATTACCTCAACGGCTACTCTTTAATGACCTTTATCCTAACTCCTGCAAAAGCTAGCACACACTGGAAATTAGGTAGGAACGATTCTACACGGCTGGAATTCGGATTTGAAGAAGTTCTAGCGAAAACCGGTAACGATTTGTTGTATGCTAATTTGATAACATGATCGAGATCTATGAACATCGGAATGTCATCGTTGATTTTCCCTGTTAAAAGGGGTAACTCTAGCTCGTAAGCTTCAGTGTACAGGAGCAGTTGAAAAAAGGTGGACGCGCTCTTGGACGTACACGGGTTCAGAGGTGTTAACAACGAATTTGTACCGAAAGAAATTGCCGTGGTTACAGATTATGGATTTTGAAGAGGAGTTGATCAGAGCGTTGTTGCGGTTTAAAAACATTTACGTGTAGCGAAAAACAGCAGCTTTTAACTTGGGCGAGATTGGTCGTCCGTCAACTAAAAATTTGGAACAAAAGCTTATAGTTGTATAAACTGTAACAACGAATTGCCTGTGTGTGCTCTGGAAAACCCATTATTAGAGGATTGGACGCGTACCAACGCCAAATATGTAAGCGGTACAAGTGTCGAGATGTTTGAAATTGATCCCCTACCACAATAATCTGTTTCGACTGATATGTGCTTCTAATCAGATACCGTGACACGTACCTAGAGCGTGTGCAATTATTGTAAACAGGGATCCGGCAAACAACATTAGCCAGCATTAGACAGCTAACTGAATTGACGGGAATGCTAAGAGAGAGTATTTTGATTCCTTTGGACGACCCCCGCTAGGATATCATTTACGTTTCCTGGAAAAGAATTCTAAATGGTTCCATTACAACAAAACGACGCTGCAGTTTACCATTCGGATGTGTGCGGACTTTATATGATAATGTTGACGTATTTTAGATTAAACAGTTTACCAATGCTTGATTTTGCAAATAAGTTTTTCACTACATGTTTAATTATAAACGATGAAATATTCAAGTATAATACTTGTTTTTCTACAATCATACTCTGATAACTAGAAAGGTTTTAGTACTTTAGTTATTTTAATTACGACTTAGGGTGACTATAAAGTGTCATTCTAGGTTGAAACTTGTTTCAGCTACAGGATACAGAAAACAAGACAACAGTCTCTACGAACAGTCAAGGGTTAAGAATCCCTATGCAGGGTACCATACTAAATTCCCCGCCATAACAGTTTCTCAAAACACAGGTTATATAAAAGGTGAAGTGTATGATCAAAATTGGAAATGAAGGTTAACTTGTTTGTTTTTTATGCAATTAGTGGGGCTTTCCAGTTATTTGAATAGTGAAAGGTTTTTATTGTTGGTTACATAACAGGGAAATCCTCACGCCGTACACTTAAAAGAACATGAACATCATAATTGTATTTTCAACGTCCGTTTCTTTTTACCTTTTATGAAATTAGCCAATTAGTAGGTTTCCTAACATGTTAGAGGTATTTGAAAAGTGAAAGGATGTTACTGTTGGTTGCATAACCGCGGGAAATCTAGAAAATAAATACTTTGCATTAATGACTGGAGAAAATCTTGAATTTATTTCTATATTACTTTGAGCATTGAAAATTGGCTTAGCTAAACTGCTACTTTTTATTACAGGGGAACCGAACGGAGGGAGGGGGGGGGTTGAAAACCCACGAAGAAGTACCGGAGCTCTATAGGGGCGAAGGTCTGAGTCTGTAGTCTTACGAGACCCCCCATAATACTATTTCAAATTTCAAGTTTTCCCGCCATAATAAACAAGGTGGCCCCGAGAGCCAGTTTCGGGGTCATAATGCCGTTTTACGACTCATTATCGGGTCCCCAATATTAAAATACTATTTCAAATTTCTCGCCATAACAATTAAAAAAAATGGCCTTCAAAATAAAAATAACCGTCGAGCCACGCCCACAAAATGGACATCGAAAATGACCGACACCCTTCGGTGTTTGCACGAAATCTTACAACTTCAAGCGCCTACGCATGTGCCGATAAATCCCCCCACACGAATTTCCGGATCAATAAGTCCCCACTCGAAGGTCCGGATTAATAAGTCCCTCCATTCATTAACATGGCAATTAAGTTTGGTAAGTAAATATGAATTGTATGTTGCAACAGAACGATTGTCAAGACTTGAAAAATAAGGCGAACCGAAGTCCTCAAGCACCGTCCAAGAATAGTAACACTACACAAGTCAGGAAAAATAAAATAATTAAATCAATCAAAAAATAAAAATGTATAGAAGCATAACTAGTTTTCTTATCCATGGTTATGAGTTTTACACGTCAAATTAACGATCAGAGGTAAACTCAAAATAGTTATCTTCAATTTTACTATTGTAACAATAGCAAATTGTAAATCCAATAAAGGAAGATAATCTGCCTGAGAACTAATGTCCCACAAAGTCGGCAATTCTATCGCACAATGGGATCTAAATATCAACCATCGTGCTAAACAAATGTAGCAAAAATCATGCTAACAAATGTAAAAAAAATAATAAGTGGTTTGCAAAGCCACAACAATATAAAATAAAATAATGTGCGAAATAAGCACAAAATAAAATTATTTTGAAAAATTATCAAAATAATTAAAAAATATAAATAAGAAAACCAGAATGTAAAAAATACTGAAATAGAAAAATAATTAAAAAGAATACTAAAAAATAAGAACTAATGAGGTTTTAAATCCTTAACATGAAAAACACCTAAGGGTCTATCATCAGTCGGTACGTAGTTGGACCTACCACCTCAATAACTTTCGCTTCAATAAATTTTGGAGCTAACTTTTGACTGTAATTTTTAGTCGCATCAGATAAAGTAAAATTCTTTTTCCAAACCAAATCGCCAACGTTTAATTTCAACGGACGACGTCGCAAATTGTAAGATTTTGAATTTCTTTCGTAAGCTGCATGTAAATTTTGTTTAACATGTTTAAAAATGGGTGAAAGTTCATTTAAATCTTGAACTAATTGTTCACGGTTAGTAATAAATAAATCATCCTCTTTGAAATCCTTTAGTCGACCATAAAAATCTCCAGAAATAGGAACTGTCCCACCAAACGCCAAAAAGGAAGGTGAAAATTTCGTAGACTCATGAACAGCTTTACAATTTAAATTAAAAAACAATTCAACAGATAAGAAGTACAATCTAATAAAAATAACAAATGGAATTTACACACAAATAACACAAAAATATGTTAAATTTCGCATCTAAACTACTACCATTAAATTTTAAATTACAAACATGAACGGAACTCTTGAAAATTTGTAAATATTCAATTCATTTGGAAAAAATCTTAAGCAGGAATACTAACTGAAGTATTAATATTGTCATTACGTGACATAAAATAAAATAATCTAAATTTGTAATTCATTATTCATTTCAAAGTTTTCGTTAAATGGATTCAATAAATTCTAATGAATCGTTCCATAAAGTCAACAATTGATCATGTAAATATAAAAATTCACTATCAAAAGTAATGTAATTCAAGCGTTTCAAAATTTAAATAAATGTATTAACAATTGAATGTTATGAAGTATATCAATAACAAAACTTAAATATGATAATTGAGATTTACAAAATTAATATTTAACTAAATTAATATTTAACTTGGCATCATTAAGCCTTTTAAAAACTTTCTTAAAATATCAACATGTTCCTTAAAAGTACTTGAAAAAAATACAATAATATCGTTTAAATAAACAAAAAACTGAATGGGATAAATCATGACCTAGAATTGAATCTATAAATCGTTGTAATGTATCATAATCAAAGATTGAATGCATTTTTTTTAATAATTCCACCTACATAAAATGTAATCAAAGCAATTTGGATTAATCCTTTTTAAATTTAATTTACGTCTCTCATCTAATGTCAACCCTTCTGCTCCATTTACAATTAAAACAATTTTAATTCTACTAATATAACTCATCAATATATAAAACATCAACTAAATAATTTACAGTTGACATCGTAAAAATGTTATATAATACACTCAATAAATTTCATTAAGCCTAAACACATAAAAATACCAAGCGTAACACTAAACGGTAACACTCCTTAAATCTCGGTCAACTCCATAACATAATCAAAATAAACAAAGTGAAAATAAC
Source organism: Vesta saturnalis (assembly GCA_036346205.1). Taxonomy (NCBI): domain Eukaryota; kingdom Metazoa; phylum Arthropoda; class Insecta; order Coleoptera; family Lampyridae; genus Vesta; species Vesta saturnalis. Next base: position 15,021 of record JARFJB010002256.1, on the reverse strand, counting down.
TAGCATATAACAACAGCATATCCCTTTTTCTGGCCCCACAAAAATATTATACACAAATGTAAATAAAATATCAAATAAGCAATAAATTTTGAAGTAATAAATCTGAATGTAATAAGAATCAAGGTCCCTGCTCGCCCGCGCCAAAGTATATTACCTAAATCGGTAAAGTATAATAGGGAGGGGTTCTAATATACGGAGTTTGGTTAACCTACCTGAAATGCTAGTTGCTTCTTTTCTGCTTGATTATTTTCACTTAATTCCAAAAATGTTATCAAAAAATTATGAATAAAATAATAAATTCTCGAGCGCCATGTTGTCTTTCTTTTTTTTTATATATCTATCTAGGAACAACAAAACCTAGTTATTGAATACTATAAACAATTAACACAAATGAAAATAAAATAACAAGTTACATAAGTTTATTTAATATATGTTTGAAAACGAGAAAAAATTCAAAAGTCATGAACTATACTAAATTATAAAAAAACTTTACCTTTTAACTGTTCTGTATATACACTGTTACAAGTACTATGAAGCAGAATGGTTCATATTGTGAGGTCAATGTCTTGCTTATCCTTAAAATATGGAATTTCCTTGAAGTTTATTCGCCAAATTTATTTGTAAAAGAATGTAGAACTTGTGTTGTAAAGATAACTCATGTGAAACTTGCCATATAAAATAAGAGTATAATAAACTATTGACTTATACGTGCCATTAAAGATTATTAAGTATACAAATTAAGTGATTAAAAAGGTGCGTACTTAAAAAGTAAGTACTTAAAAAAATAAAAGTGCATACTTGAAAAATAAGTACTTAAAAAGTAAGTAAAAGGGTGCCTAAAAAAGCAAAGACTTTAGTTTTAAAATATAATGAGAAAAAAATAACTTACCACCAAAATTCTGATGGCACCAAAATATAAAAAATTAAGTAAAAATCATGCTTATTGCTGTTAACATTCAGCATTAAGTGAATTACAAAAAAAAGCTTTCAGAATAACTGAAGTGTATTTCCCCTAAAAATATTCACGCTTGCGCGAATACAAAAATATAAATCCAATTTTTTTAAGAAAGGGAACTAAAACTATTTATGTAATATTACACCCAAAAGATTTGTTCTAGGAAATGCCAATTAAATTGCCATTTTCAATTCTACATATTAATAATTAAAAACTTTTCTAATATTATGCCAAATAGATGAACGATTCTTAAATTAATGTACTTTTCAATACAACCACAAAAAAAAGGTTGTTACAGCCACCATCTTCTTCGCGAGAACCGTGTTCCTTAAATGCATAAGTGCCGCGAACGGCACTTTACAATTAATTCTAAATTGCATACTCCTCTTACTACCATGCTCGCACGCCAGAACCAGTAGGCTTGGTAGGGCCTCTCCCCAATTTCATTCCATTACCAAATTAGGTATAGTCGAGGAAATAAGGCTAGTCAATTTGATTTATCATACTGTAAATATAGTAACAAAATATACGTGTACTCTTATTTCGGCTTTGAACTGTCAATGCTTGTCATATTGCTGTTTTGAAGGATCGATCAATCGGAGTCTACATTTTATAGAAAACATAGCCATGGTGTGATCACCAGTGCTCATCTGCTGGATGTGAACAAAAGTGAGAGTTCGCTGAGCTTTGGCCTAGGAAAGGATATCCTCCACTCGCTGAGTACTGGTGAATGTACCCATTATTGTGGAAGATTTTTATTAAACCGTCGGAGAGCTACAAAACACGAAAACATGGTAACTCATGGTTTAAAATGTTTCAGATACGCAATTATGAATCGTGATGGAATTTCGTCACAAATTGTTCCTATTTCATTTAGCACTGGACATGGGATTTGGTCATGTTTTAATCGGGTAGAAGCTATTCTCTTACAAACAGCATTTTATTAAGTTTTAAGTTTAGCTTGCGCATTGCTTGCGTTTTTATATTTTTAGTATAGAATAAAACGAAACACAGTATTATATACTTCTTCTTTAATAAATAAAGATTTTCATACTGAAGGTTGTTAAATTTACAAGACTTCTGTCAGAAAAAAACGCATAAATAATAATAATTAAAATTGCATCCCTGGTTCTAAACACAAATTAAACACATCAGTTGCCGTCATCGTTCAAAAAACCTTCTTCTAATGAACTGCCTCCGTCGGTAATTATGAGAGGAGCGATATCGGAAGCACCTATAATTTAAAGATTATTTATTATTAATTTTAATTACATATTTACCTTTGAACTTATTCGTTCATAGCAATAACTTATAATGAACACCTATAACTTATTCGATTATTCCAGTCTTTCAAAATTAGTTTGTCGGAATGTTCAGTATAATTTTTTCAACGGGTTTCATTAACTTTTTCAAGTGTCACATTTCTAGTCTCAGTTACATCATTTGGAAATCCGTTAGCTTTAATAACGTAAAACTTTGTGACCCATCATTTCTGCATAACAGTTCCAATCATACCCCCTTTTTGGCAATCTAGTTTCTATAATTTCCCATATTTGGTACTTCATAGGTTCCCCTTGGATATTAATATTTTTAGACTCGGCCCACTCTAGTAATTTTGTTTGATACCAACTGGAACATGAAATTGGTTTCACCAATAGTGAATAGCAACTGGCGTTATCCATGATAATTAAACTGGGTTCCTCTAGGCTGTTATAAGTTTGGTTGTGAACCATTTTTCAAAGTTTTCTCAGTTCATACTAGCATGGTAGTCGTCGCTTTTTTGATTACTTTGAAAACTTGCCCTGCGCCGTCAACAAAACCTATTCTGTTGCATGCATGATGATATATCTTGAACCCGCGCCTATGTAATACAGTATTATCTCGCTATGGTTTTCTCATCTGATCTTTGCTGAAAAACCTTTGGTGTATAAGTTAATACCTTTCTGTTCGGAATATTTTCTATGAAACTCCATACTGTTTTTGTTGATATTACCAAAGTCAATGCGAAGTTATTTAGTCTTTTTAAAGCTCTGTCTTTCGAAAGAAGCGTTGACTTTCCGCATGAACCTCTTTCCTTAGTCGGTAATTCTTTTGACCATATTTATGCTTTGTGGCTGGTTTTAAACTGCAATATGGGCCCAACAAGATTTTGGATAGTACGTTTTATCTTTTTTGATGGCCGCACAATAACAAAGGTATAAAAAGCTCTTGGGGTATTTCTCAGGCTGTATGAACATGTATACGGATACAAATGCACAAAACGTTCATGACAGTTCAAAATTGTTTTGACAACTCAAGTTTATACTTATATTACTTAATAATAATTTATGACGTGCCCAAATCTACTAACTTTTTGTACTGTTGAATTAACTGTACCAAAGTAAGAGAAGATCTGCGAACTCTCCAAAAATACGCAAAAGCGAAACGGAACAATCACTCCACAAAACTTCGTTACTCAACACGTTAGTCAGATGGACACACAACCTAAGGAGTTTTAACTTGTCGTACATGGCTCTAACTATCGGGCGGCTTTCCACGCACGACTCACTTAACCCTTTTGAGACTAACGGGACAATACGTCCCAAGGCAGATTTCATTTTTACTAGTGGGTAAAATCGTCCCGTATTTACGTGTATAAACGCCAGTTCAGTCTTTTCAACGACCAAAGTCATATAGCCGAGTGTTGTATACGAATAAATGGAAACCTTAAATTTATCGAACTCGTGGCCGCATGTAGAGCATTTATTCGCATTTCTAAGGGTTTTTTAAACAAATTATTAACTGTGTGTAGTGTGGAATGATGTAAGTACCCATATAGTAGCACGTCTAATGTTTGGAATCTATTAGCGCATTAGCTGCTTGTAAACTACGTTAGGTCTTTCTTCGTGGGACATTATGTGCCAACAGGCTATTTTAGTGGGACCATTTATCCCAGCAGATATAAAAATGTATCGCTCGCAACTGAATTACCCTTTTTGTGACTACTCAATAATTCGGCATCTTAAAGTTCACGAAGCCTAACCAATTCCTTTACTAAAAATCCATTCAACCCATTGTCGCGTTAAAAAAGAGAAAATTGCTGGGTACCCGAAGTAGAAAAATACGTTACCCAACCTGTTTTCGTCGTCTTGAAAAATCAATCCTAGCTTAACAGGTTATAAAAACTATAATGGCTTCACGACTAAATTCTACGTATCGCGACGTTACATCATCCTCACTCGACAACTACACTATTTCATAAAGTAGTCTTAGCTACAAAGAAACAATTTTTAATGACGCAATTTCCATTTAAAAACTAAACTAACAAATCAACAATCATCTAATAAGGGGATTATCCGATAACTACTAAAATAAAAACTACTTTCTTTAATTATTTTTTTACTGCAGTCAATCCATCAATAAGCGTAAACAACTATAACCGGCCCCACACGATGTGGCAAACACCTTCCAACGTTGGGCACATCGGTGTTTGCCACAGCGTGTGGGAGAACGCTTGCCAATTGCATGCGTCCAACGTTGGCCGCATGGCAAGTTCGGGCTCTTGTCGGTAAAATTTGAACCGCGTCAAAGGTGCGTCCAGGATTGGAAGCAACGTTCGTGACAGTCCCATACTTCGCGCGAATCTTATTTTTACGTGTTTGGAGTTGCCAGTGGCGCTGGAAACTGTTTTAAGTGGAGTTAAGTGTTACGTCGCAGTAATTATAACGAATAATTCCTGTAGGTATGGGCCAAATCTTGCTTGATTGAGCTGAAATTTTGCATACATATTTTATTTGGATAAGTATGATAATACAAAAATATCGAGTTTTTCAACTGGTACAGGCCTGCCGCGGAGGAGGACGCCCAAATTTAAAATTTTAATTGTCGTATAAAACTGAAAATTTGCATACGAACACATAGGTATACAGGGTGTCCGTTTTAAGTGATACCACTATTGCATCTACGAAAAATCGACTGGTGGATGGGTATTAGATTTAAATCAGGAACTTGTTAAGCAAGGTTTAATAATTATGCTGACCAAATTTGGGCGATATGAATTGTACAGGGTCTCCAGTATTTACTGTCAAAGTTTTGAAACTCCAAAGTGCCTTTTCTTTTTTATTTTGAATAGAACCCGGCCCATGAACGTATGTATATCACTAAATGCGGAAATAATAAACAAAACTTTTTGCTAAATACATTATCAAAATTCTTAAAAGTTTAAAAGATATTCACCAAAAACGTGTTTTATTCAGTGTTTCAATAGCAATTCAAACTTAAAAAGGCTAGGGTGCCTTATTCGATACATCAATTTAATGCCAGTTTTAAGTTTTAACACAAGTAACAAGACAGCTATTTTGACATTTGTAAGGTAATTTTCAGAAATTTTTGACACGTCATGCGATTTTCACTTATACAGGGTGTCCAGTTTAAAAAAAAATCATATTGTTATTGAAACCCTGAATAGAACATGTTTTTGGTGAATATCTTTTAAACAGCAGTTTAAGTTTGCTACATTATTTGTGACATACCCTGTATCTTATATTATTTTTTCAGGCCAACAATGGACTGGAATAATGACCTAATTCTCGAATTTATTCAATTGTATGAAAAATATCCAATTTTATGGAATCCCCAACATAAAGGCCACAAAAACAGAAATGCATTACAAGATGCTTGGGTTGATATCTCAAGGAGATGTCTGTCGACTTTTCCGTGAACGAGCTTAAAAAAAAAAGAGTCCATTTTCGCAACATACAGAACTTTGGGAAAAAGAGTAGTAGATTCTACTACAACAGGATCAGGCAGTGGCGATGTCTACAAACCTTCATGGTTTGCCTACAATGCAATTAACCGGTTTCTAAGAGCCACAAGAGAGAAAAAATCGTCTCTATGTTCAGAGGTAAGTTTATTATCAATAAAAATAAAAATATAATACTTAATTTATATAATTTTGCCATTCAACCGCACCAGTTGAAATGAAATATTCAGCAAATTCTTTCTGAACGTCTTTAGCTTCTTGAGATGGTTTTCTTGCCGTTTTAAACAGTGCACTTAATGAATTCATATTGTTGTCTCTACGCCATGCTCCATCTGTTACTTGTCGATTTACTTCGGCATCAAAAGTGCCACTTGGTGTATATCTGTTTCTAGATGTCTTACTTCTCCGTAAAAAATTATGCAGTAATGAGCATGTCATGCAGATTAACGCAGCTTTTTCAGGCTCTAGCACCATAGGAGCTCTAAGCAATCGAAACACTGATGCTAATATTCCAAATACATTTTCGACGATCCTACGCGCACGGCTAAGTCGATAGTTGAAAATTCTTTCCATACTATTTTTGGCATAAGTTCCAGAGTATGGCTTTAAAAGATTACTGCGCATGGGAAATGCATCATCTCCTACAAAAACACAGGGTGCTGGTTTTTAGCGTCCTGATAAAGGTTCCATTGGTGGTAGTAAAAGTTCACCCCGAATAATTTTTTGATAGAGCCTTGTATTTGCAAAAACACCTGCATCATTCATTATTTCTTGTGCGCCAATGTCGACGAACGTGAAGCAATAGTCCGAATCCACTAAAACCATAAGTATTATACTATAGGACTTCTTATAGTTAAAATATTCAGATTCGCTATTAAATGGAGCTTGTAGTATAACGTGCTTTCCGTCTATAGAACCCACACAATGTGGGAAATTCCACTGGCGTTCAAATCTATTTGCAACTTCCATCCATTCCTGTTCTCATTTTGGGAGCTGAAAAACAAATATTTGTGATAAAAAAATTTAGATTTGTTAATAATTAATCTTTTTTAAAACAAAATTATCATTATTATTCTATGTATAGGTATCTTATACTGGGTTTTTTCTTACGACAGTGAAGTCTACATTTCGTGTAACGTGCAATCATTTTAAAAATACACTATACAGTCTGTACCGAATTGCAGTGTCCAAATTTGACCCATTTCTAATTTCTTATCAATCTATTTTTTTTTGTTCTGATAGTGATTATTTTTTAGGATCAGGTGACTGGTGCTGAACTTGAGAGCGAAGATCAAGGAACAGGGGAAATAATTGAGCCACAGGAATTGAGTCAGAGTGGTCTTGATACTGTCACAACGGAAACTCAAAGCGAATCTGAATATCAGTTCCAGAAACCTCAAACAACAGCAAAAAGGAAACGGCCAATGAGTAATACTGCAGAAGTAACAAACCGTTTAAAAACAGCGAGCGCGGTACTTCAGGTTTTGACTAACAGACCAGTACAATCTCAACAAGATGCAGTAGGTCTTTACCGTCAATTATTAGCTGAAAAGTTGAGAAAACTATCAATTGGAACCAGGTTAATTTTACAAAATCAAATTGACAACTTAGTGTTTCAAGCAGAATATAATGTCATATCACTTACGTCTAATAATCCATCTGCTAGTTCATCTAGTACAATTCCTCATTCAATAACCATCCAACCATTTCATCAAGGATTCCTCCATCTTTCCATTCAACAATCACCCAGCCACCATCACCTCCTACTTCACCTTACACCCAACAGTCCAATATAAAAAAGAACACAGACTCAGTTGCCAATTTC
>JARFJB010002256.1:0-2500 GCA_036346205.1 Vesta saturnalis | reverse complement strand
GGCAGAATATAGTGGCACACCTCTATCGTGTTGAAACCATATCTCTCGACGAGTAACCAATGGTACATAGTCCGTATAGATTATTCTGAATAAACCGGATATAAATCTTATCCGTCAAATATTGGAATGCATATACCATATGTGTGTACTAATAATTTCCTCCCACACATTTACAGACAATATTTACTGGCTCTTTGCTGTAGCGAATCGATCAGGATTTTTGTGTTATAGTAATGGCAATATGACGATTCACAAAATCGTCCTTATGAAGTGTGATTTAATCGCAAAAGATTACTTCGTAAAGAAAGTTTACGTCACGATAATTTATTGGATCTCCCACTCACATAAGCACAATCTGTTTTAGAAATCTCTTCCATGGAGTTCCTAATGCCATTGTTTACGATGACTATGGGATTTGTGGTTCTTTAAACCGTATGCATCGATGGTCTACTAATATTAGTGGAATTACTGATTTTCCGCACACTGGACTTTGAAATGCCTTGTACACGTAACAATACATGCAAGTCATTTTCGTCCGTGAGTACAAGATGATTGTAGTTTAGTTTTGAAAATTCAATTGATCCTGTTTTCGTAACTGTTTCCAGAAGCGACTGAAGTGCACTCTTATATTGGTGTCTATCTTCTGGATACTGATGTGCCCAAACTTTTTGGGAAAATAACGCTTTTCCGTTAATGGTGTAAACACCATTTGATAGCTACTTTTCTGAAAGTGCAGTTTTTTCGAAAGCTTAGAATAATTCAAAAACACTACGACATACACCAAATGTATGGTTATCAAGGAACTTAAATTTAAAAAGGAACCTAAAAATACAATAACATACAGGGTTATTGGTACATAGATAGAAAGTTTTAAAGGGAGGTAGGTGAGGTCATTCCGAACCTATATGACCATATTTACCCTTATACAAGGTGTAGGAAAATTTTAGGTTAACAGCCTTCTTTTTAAGTGTAAATTTAAATTGTTAAAAAATATTATACAATTTTCCTTAGTTCTTGGTTTAAGTGCTAAAAAACAAGGATTTTCTTCAAGAACACAAACTTATCGATATCTCAAAATCCACAACACTTTGCATAGGGGTAAATATGGTCACATAGATTCGGAATGGCTTCACCTACCTCCCCTTTAAAACTTTCTATCTATGTACCAAACACCCTGTATAGATTTGTATCTAAATTAACAAAGTTTTCCGGTTTATCCTGAATAATTACAAAATACGGAGAATTTAATTCGGTACACCATTTATTTGAAACTTTTTTTGAAATATCAACAATAAAACCAGTATTGGAATTAAGCTGGATACCCTGTGTATACGTAAAATTCCGTTGATATAATCAAAAATTAGAATGATTTGGTGGTAGATTTCGATGCCTTAATCATTTTCTTAGGTATTTAAATATTAATAACTTCAATAACTTCTCAAAATACGTCTAATTGTTTACTAATTGTTCCTTGTTTCTCAAATATTCACGAGCTTAATGAGGACAGTATTATTGGTTTTACCGACAGAATTTGACGTGTTCATACTTGTAGGACGCCATTTTGGAAGCGTCATTGAAAATGTATTTTTAAGCAAAAAAAGAAATACTACTGTGTTTCAATAGTGGTTAATATTTGATTCATTTAGGTTCTTTTCTGCTCTTGCTATTCTTCTTCGCTTTTCTGTCCGTTTAATTTGAATTACTATGTGTTGGAGACAATATTGTCATGCGTTTATAGCGGCACCACCTTGAAAAGCATCTGAATTATCTATTGGTAAAACGCAAATATAAGGCTATTTATGTAACGTTTTGATAAACGTACAAAACCAACTGTGTAATTAAATTTTATTAAAGAATAACTAGATCATTAATAAATTAAACATGATTAAACGTGGCAAATCAGAACACCATTCAACGGCTAAAAGTAAAAGGCTAAGAGAAAATTTAATCAAATTATGGTATAAGTGTAAAGTTGTGAAAAACCTTAATTTGGAATTGAAACATCCATAAATAGAAACTTGGCATACCAATTAAAGATCTAGTTAAATGCAACACAGAAATAGATTTTTGTTAATAATTGTAATTGTTATTTTGCAGTGAAAACACAATGTAGTACATTTAATCTTATTTTTAATTTTAACTAAGTGTGTTAAATTATTATAGTGCTGTAGTAACTTAACGTATAACTGCTAAAGTATTTACTTCAAGGTCTAGGCAAGAATGCAAAAAAACCTAGATATACCATAAACTAAAATTAAAATTAAGACGTACCGTTGTGCTTTTTTAAATTATAAGGTGCCAAAAGCTATTTAAACGGAGATTTTCTTCTTGCGAATTGAAGTTATTAGGATGTTAGTACATCTCAATAGTTTCACGTTGTAACGAACATAAAAATCAGTTTGTCTTGACAATATTTCCACATTATCAAATTGAATGTCATGATCTAACTATTTGAAGCATGCTCATCTACCGCAGATTTCTCTGGTTGACTTAATCTATA
>JARFJB010002255.1:450000-581351 GCA_036346205.1 Vesta saturnalis | reverse complement strand
TTGGTCTTTAGCTAAAGCCATTAGTAAAAACTTTAACTCTTCCCCAACCTATTGACGGATCGGTAGTTGTGATTCTGTGACAAAGCCAATGTTTTGTGGATTTGTTTGCATCAAACTCGTGTCTCAATGATTCTGGAAAAGATGGGCCTCTAGTCAACTCTTCTTCATACGCTATGAAATTCAATTTCGGTACAAGCTCTTGGAATCGATCATCAGTAGGCTTGATCTCAATAAGGCGACTGGCCCAGACGGTATACCAGCTATTGTCTTAAAGAAATGTTTCCCCGAACTAGTGCCAGTCCTATCTAAGCTCTATATGATCTCTGTTTTCTGGGGAATTCCCTTCACCATGGAAGTTAGCAAATGTTCAACCTATTCCCAAAAAAGGCGATAAGACCGATCCCTCAAACTACCGACCAATTGCCATCACTTCAATTTTGTCTAAAATCATGGAAAAACCCATCAATCAGCAACTGCTCACGTTCCTTGAAACTAACAAACTCCTTAGTGACCACCAATATGGGTTTAGGCAAAGTCGTTCAACAGGCGATCTTCTTTATATGTGACCCAAGTTTGGAACAATACAGTAGAGTAGTCCGGTGAAACAGTTGTAGTCGCTTTAGATATTTCAAAGCATTTGACCAAGTTTGGCATAAGTGTTTACTTGCCAAACTCACTCGTTGGGTTAAATGATACCTCATCAACTGGGTTTCTAGTTTCCTTGATAAAAGACGAATACGTGTCGTAGTTGATGGCTTTTTTCAAAAGAGTTAGCATTAACGCAGGCGTACCACAGGATCCGTTATAGCGCCTACACTTTTTCTGCTGTACATAAATGACCTTATTTCTTCACAACTAACCCCATCCATTGCTTTGCTGACGATAGCACTCTTCACTGTAGTTCATCTCAGTCTACTCATAGTGATAATCCACCTTCTATGTCAAATCAAGAAATTAAAGCTGAAATGGCAAATTCAATCAAAAGACATTCAACGTATTCTCGAATGGGAAACAATAATCTAGTTAAATTTAATGCTAACAAAACTCAGTGTTGCCTTATGTCCGCCAAAAAAGATCGATCATTTCCTGTTGTAAGTATGAATGGCTCAGTTCTTAAGTTTTCAGACTCTATTACTCTGTTGGGTATGACTGTATCTTCAAATTCTCATGGGTTGACCATATTCTGTCAGCTATCAAAACAGCTGCTCGTAAAATAGGCTTTTGTATAGATCTAAGCAGTACTTTACCTCTCGACAACTCCTTCTGCTGTATAAGGCCCAAATTCGGCTATCTGGAATATAATTCTCACCTCTGGGTTAGTGCTCCAATATGTTCTCGATATCGTTGTCGTATTCAAAAGAAGCGATTCGGCTTATAAATGACCCGTCCTTAACTTCTCACATACAGTCCCTTGAGCATAGAAGGATGGTTTCAGTTCTTTCTTTGTATTATCGTTATTACAACGGCTATTGTGCTGCTGAATTATATTCTTTGTACCATCTCGGCTATCTTTGAGAAACACTGGTTCGCTCATTCACATCATCAGTATGTAGTACAAATCTCACTTGTACCAAACGGGCGCATCCACATTTTTCTACACGGCTTCTAAACTCTGGAATGATCTCCCTAGTTCCTGTTTTCCTCTCACTTATGATATGAGAAAATTTAAGCAGCTGTTCATAGGCATCTATTAAATTCATTATCCTCTATCCATCCTCCTAAGTGTTCCTGAGTGTTTTTAGCACGATAGGCCAAATTTAGCCTGTTCAGGTCCACAATCATAAAAAAAAAAACCAATATAAATATAAATTTTATATATATATATATATATATATATATATATATATATACAGGGTGTTTCATTAACTGGCACCGGCCATATTTCAGAAACTAGTGGACATAAAAGTGGAGAAAAAAATTCATTATAAAAGTCCACGAGAAAATCCTGGAAATTATTTTTAAGTTCCGTAATTCATCGCAAGGCGCAATTGAAAATTAAAAATAAATTATAAATTTCTCCGAAAATTCCACATTAAGGCATACCTTTGGTAACATCGTTAGAAAGCTTAGACAATTCTGCATCATTTTGGTCTAAGGCTCATTGGCGTACCGACCTTAATAAGAGTGGGGAAGCTATTGAATGTGTAATCATTTAAATCGCTGTTATTTTTAAACGACTTATCCGATTGTAGTAAACCTAGGCTTGTTTAGAAGAAAAAGGTAAGTACTTTTAACTGTCGCATCCATTGGTACGCGATAGCTCATAATAAAATTGTTAGAGGGCGCAATTTGTAATAATACCAGTATTTTGATTTTATTCAGAAAAATTAAATCACGGTATAATTATGACATCATAAGCGGAAAGTAGCTTAAATTTGTAACAAAAACGTAAATAACGCAATTTGATATCTTTATTTGTTCCAGAGTTATGGCGAAAAGAAGACTTTTAACCGTTTAATTTAATAATTGATTGTTGCTATGGTTTCTTAAGGTGTATAGGTTGGATTAGTAATGAGGAATCTGCATTTATCATAGTCTGTGCCTCCTTCACACTCTATCTAGGCTTAGGACTAGTCCAAACTAAGCAAATTGCAAAATTTGGAGCGTGTTTAGAGGCCAACGGGCCATAACAACGATATCAAAGTAATGATTGATTTTTAAGAAACTTTTAATAGAATGGTAAAAATCATGAACAACTGTTAAAAACAAGTGAAAAGCTATAAATGTTCAAATTGACGGCCGTTTTGTAAAATACAACTATTAATTCTTCTTCTTGTACTGGAAACAGCTGTTTCGATTTTGTCTCGTGGAATCGAATTTATTGCAATTTCAATTCGGTGAATCATGTCCTCTCGGTGGTTGGTCTCGTTTCGTAAACAATATCTTTTATTCTTCCACAAGTAGAAATCTAATACAGTTAAATCCGGGGATCTAGGTGTCACACAAACTACCTTCATCCACCGATTTGGGTATCTAGCATTTAAGAAATCACGGACTCTTCGGAATAGTGTGAAGGACATCCATCATGTTGATACCACAGGGATGCTCTCACGTCAAGGGAATGTCTTCTAAAAGATTGGGCAAGTCATTTTGTAAAAGTTTAAATAAGATTCACCATTTAGGTGTCCATGAAAAACAAATGGTCCGATAATTCTGTCACCTAAAACACCACACCACAAATTTACACTCCATCTGTTTTGGTGATCCACTTCGCGCATCCAGTGATCATTTGTTTGCGACCAATAATGCATATTGTGCAAATTAACTCTGCCGCAGCTAGTAAAAGTAGCCTCATCGGTCCATAAAACTTTGGAAACGAATCGAAGATTTTCACTACACATGTCTCTCAGCCAATAGCAATAGTCGAGCCGCCTGTCAAAATCAGTGTCTGATAAAGCCTGGTGTAAAACTAGATGATAAGGATGCAGCTTAAAATCCCTTAAAATTCTGAACACAGAAGCAACACTTACACCTAGTTCTGTGAAAATCTCCCATGCTTACGTGAGGCTCCGATTCTACATACGCAAGAACATTAATACTATTGTCTTCATTTCTTATGCGAAGTCTTCTGACAGGAAGTGGAATACGTCGTACATTTCCTGTTTGTCTTAAACGTGTTGCCATTCGCCGAAACACTTTTCTAGGTAGTGCCTTCGATCAGGATATCTGATAGCGTATTGTCGTTCCGCAATAGCTGCATTTTGAAAACATTCATAATACACGGCAAGCATGTCGTAAGCCTCGGCATTGGTATACGACATTTTGAAGGATAGCACTAATTTCTGATAAGGTACAATGAAACCAAAACTAATGAAGGAAAAATTTTACAACACATCAACCAAAATTAAGTAAGTTGACAACTTTTCAATTTATTTACCTCCATGGAAACGAGCCGACTTTGTTCCGCAGCAAATTAGATTATTATTTTAAAACACACCACATTAGAATTATGCCTTAGAAGTTTTATATGATGTTATAAACGTACAGAAGAAGAATTAATAGTTGTTTTTTACAAAACGGCCGTTAATTTGAACATTTATAGATTTTCACTAGTTTTTTAACAGTTGTTCATGATTTTGTACCATTCTATTGAAAAGTTTCTTAAAAATCAATCATTACTTTGATTTCGTTGTTATGGCCCGTTGGCCTCTAAACACGCTCCAAATTTTGCAATTTGCTTAGTTTGGACTAGTCCTAAGCCTAGATAGAATGTGAAGGGAGGCACAGACTATGATAAATGCAGATTCCTCATTACTAATCCAACATATACACCTTAAGAAACCATAGCAACAATCAATTATTAAATTAAAAGGTTAAAAAGTCTTCTTTTCGCCATAACTCTGGAACAAATAAAGATATCAAATTGCGTTATTTACGTTTTTTGTTACAAATTTAAGCTACTTTCCGCTTATGATGTCATAATTATACCGTATGATTTAATTTTTCTGAATAAAATCAAAATACTGGTATTATTACAAATTGCGCCCTCTAACAATTTTATTATGAGCTATCGCGTACCAATGGATGCGACAGTTAAAAGTACTTACCTTTTTCTTCTAAACAAGCCTAGGTTTACTACAATCGGATAAGTCGTTTAAAAATAACAGCGATTTAAATGATTACACATTCAATAGCTTCCCCACTCTTATTAAGGTCGGTACGCCAATGAGCCTTAGACCAAAATGATGCAGAATTGTCTAAGCTTTCTAACGATGTTACCAAAGGTATGCCTTAATGTGGGAATTTTCGGAGAAATTTATAATTTTATTTTTAATTTTCAATTGCGCCCTTGCGATGAATTACGGAACTTAAAAATAATTTCCAGGATTTTCTCGTGGCGACTTTTATAATGAATTTTTTCTCCACTTTTATGTCCACTAGTTTCTGAAATATGGCCGGTGGCAGCCTTAATGAAACACCCTGTATATATATATATATATATATATATATATATATATATATATATATATATATATAATATATATATATATATATATATATATATATATATATATATATATATATATATATATATATACCGTATGTCCGTTTCGAGACCACCGTATGAATTTCATGTTAATTCAATTGCATATTCTATCTCTATTATAAGTTTTAGAGAAAAATTTTATTAAAATAATTGTTCAGTATTTGTCTAACATGTTTTGACCAATTTGTAGAAAAATCCCAATTTGTTAAAATGCATTTATGTTATCGCATTTAAACAAAAAATCACACGTCATGAAAAAACTAAAATTTATTTTCATATTTTCAATTTTACGTCTAAATTAAAAGTGAAATAATGTAATTTAAATTTACAAATAAATTACCATTATTAGCTAAAATAGAATGCAATAGTTCGCGGATGAATATTGTAAGGCATTTACATAAATAATTGATATTTGTAACAATATTCATGCGCGAACTATTGCAAATGTAAATAGAAATTTCTACGATAGATTAGGTTTTTGTTTAGCTAATAATGAAAATTTGAAAATATAATTTAGATAATTTAACTTAGTTTGTAAATGTAAATTGAAAATATGAAAATAAATTTAGTTTTCATGACGTGATTTTGTTTAAATGCGATAACTATAAATTTTTAAAGCAAATTGATTTTTTACAAAATTGGTCAAAACATGTTGAGATGTAATACTGAACAATTGTTGTTAATACAATTTTTCTCTAAAACTTATAAGAGAATAGAATATGCAATTGAAAATTAACAAATAAATATATATATATATATATATATATATATATATATATATATATATATATATATATATATATATGTATATATATACAACGTGTCCCACATAACATTTCCAGCATCTGCTTATTATAAAGATACAGATTTGGTTAAATTAGATGAATTACTCCTAAGGATTAGTGAAATTATAGGACACTCCAATTTCCATGTATTTTAAGACTTATGGCAAGAAAAATGTCAAATTTCTTTTTCTTGTAATATCTTTTTTGTTATATTAGACATATAAATTTTATTTGCACTTTCTTAAGATATTTTTTATGCAGAATTTAAACATCAATTTGGATTTTTTTTGCACTTTCTATTTTTTAGTTTCAACCCCTAAATTAAATTTTTATTGTTGAATGACAAGTTGGTTTTGAAATAATTGATCGTGTTTTTTTATCCTCTTTACAACGATATAGCACATGTACTATCTATTTTTAAAAACAATGTATTTTATTAAAGACTCTAACAATCAGCAGGCCGTGAAACATAAAAACACAATCGAATTTAATGTCACTTAAAAATTATTCGTTCCAGAATATTTTTATGTTAAACATGGCTTTATTTACTAATACTGAAAGGTTTGATATGTTGAGTTGTTACATCTTGTCTCATAAAAACAGTTTAGAAGCTGAACGGATGTACTTGAGGCTGTATCCTGAAAGAAGGCAGCTCAGTGCTCGTACGTACAGAAATTTGGTAATTAATTTAAAAGAATATGATTAATTTTCAAAACCTACTAGAAATCCGAAATTACGGAATGAAGATGCAGAACTAAATGTATTACAATCAGTTATTGAAAATCCTTCAACATCTGTTAGAGAAATTGAACATAACACTGGTATTTCGAAAACTACATCACAAAGAATCTTAAAACGTCACAGGTATCATCCGTATAAGTACACCATTCTGCAGGGAGTTAGAGATGGAGATCAGGGGAGAAGATTACAATTTTGCCAATGGTATGTTAATCAATGTGAGAATAACGATAATTTTCCAGCTACGATTTTGTGGTCTGACGAAAGCAGATTTACAAATAATGGCCTCTTCAATCGACACAATGTTCACTTTTGGGACCGTGAAAATCCTCACGTTGTTAAGGAAAGTCGGCATCAAGTGAGATTTGGTTTTAACGTCTGGTGTGGCATTTTAGGCGCTAAACTTATTGGGCCCATATTTTTTAACGAAACATTAAATAGTGAAAGGTATCTGAATTTACTACAAACTGATTTAGAAAATAAACTTGATGATTTACCACTGATTGAGAATATTAATATCTGCTTCCAACAAGATGGCGCCCCACCCCACAATTCAAACATCATCAGCGAATATCTTAATAATCGGTTTCCAAATTCATGGATTGGTAATCGAGGGCCGATTTTATGGCCACCCAGATCTCCAGACTTAACGCCCTTGAACTTTTTCCTTTGGGGCTACGTAAAAAATCGAGTGTACGTGCAAACATTTGAGAATGCCGAAGATCTTCGTGAAGCTGTTCTTGCAGCATTTGGTAGCGTTAAACGCCAAAAACTACGCAGAGCAATTACGTCGACACTACGCAGGGCACAATTATGTTTAGAACGGAATGGTCAATTGTTTGAACATCTTTTATAATTGGATAATTATCTCCAATACTATTACCTGCTTAACTCTTGTTGTTATGTATTATTTGTCGTTTTCTCATGTTTCGCGGCATACTTATTATTAGAGTCTTTAATAAAATACATTTTTTTTAATTTTCATTGTTTTAAAAATAGATAGTACATGTGCTATATCATTGTAAAGAGGATAAAAAAACACGATCAATTATTTCAAAGCCGACTTGTCGTTCCATAAGAAAAATTTAATTTAGGGGTTGAAACTAAAAATAGAAAGTGCAAAAAAATCCAAATTGATATTTAAATTCTGCATAAAAATATCTTAAGAAAGTGCAAATAAAATTTATATGTCTAATATAACAAAGATATTACAAGAAAAAAATTTGACATTTTTCTTTTCTTGCCATAAGTCTTAAAATACATGGAAATTTGGAAATTGGAGAGTGTCCTATAATTTCACTAATCCTTAGGAGTAATTCATCTAATTTAACCAAATCTGTATCTTTTATAATAAGCGAGATCCCCATGCTGGAAATGTTATCTGGGACACGTTGTATATATATGATTAGAAAACTCGTCTTTTGAACGGGAAATATTTTTATGTGAAATGGGAAATGTTTATATATTAAAATTGTGAATTTATGTAATTATAATGAAAATAATTTAAAGTAAAATCACTGCATCTTGCATTTTTTTTTTAAATTAACAAAACTGTATAGGCTATTGTATAAGAATTTATTCAATCAATTAATTTTGAAATTAAACACAAATATACCGGGCGGTCAAATACATCGGTGTTTAGCAATTTATATGGTTGTTCGGTAACGAAAATTATGGTTTCGTTACTCTTTTTACGAATAGTACTAGGCCAACGGACCAGATATCTAAATAAAACCGACATTATTCTGCCAGCACTATTCGATCACTAATTTTTTGGGCCGGTTTTAAGACGATTGGACTCGAAATTAGGATATCTCCAGTGCAAATTGTATGAAAAAGCGTGATTTTTCAACTTTTCACCAATAGTGCTCGGCCAACCGACCAGATATC
The DNA here is from genome assembly GCA_036346205.1 of Vesta saturnalis. NCBI lineage: Eukaryota > Metazoa > Arthropoda > Insecta > Coleoptera > Lampyridae > Vesta > Vesta saturnalis. The sequence goes on along the minus strand of JARFJB010002255.1, from coordinate 572,951 downwards.
TAAATAAAACCGACATATTCTGCCAGCACTATTCGAGCACTAATTTTTTGGGCCGGTTTTAAGACGATTGGACTCGAAATTAGGATATCTCCAGTGCAAATTGTACGAAAAAGCGTGATTTTTCAACATTTCACCAATAGTGCTCGGCCAACCGACCAGATATGCTGTCAACACTATTCGAGCACTAATTTTTTGGGCCGGTTTTAAGACGATTTGACACGAAATTAGGGTACCTCCAGTGCAAATTTTGCAAAAAAAAAAATGATTTTTCAACTTTTCACAAATAGTTCTCGGCTATCCGACCAGCACTATTCCTGGGACCAAGTGCACTATTCGAGCAGTATTATATAGGCCCTTTGAGAAGTCAGCACTATTTCCAACGTAACGGACCTACAAAGGCACAATTACATCTGTTGTCATATGATATATTTTAACTTGCACTCAACACTCAACGCTTAACACTCAACACACTACACACAACAAACAATGTGACATCCATCACACGACACAACACATAACACAACACACACACCCATTGTTTTCATATATTTACATTTCACTAAAAATTGCTAAAAGAAGTACTAGTTCAATTATATCAAGCTGATTAATGTGAACTAATTATTTAAAGTATGTAGAATGTTTTAGGTATAATTAACTTTCCAGTCAATATTTTCTTCATATAATTCGCAGTTTTAAATTTGTTATGGACGAAAAATTGATAATCTTCACCTTGTTCAGTTTCAAGAGATAATAAATATTGCTAAATATCGAATTATGCGCCATTCTTTATCAATTATTTTATTGGTCATTTTCAAATTTGATGGCTAGAATTTATCCCATCATTTAATACGTGACTGGTGGTCTATAAAAGCAAACTGCACGTGAACGAGAGGGAAGTCTTGAAGTTTACAACGATGAATATGTAAACTGTAATTTAGCTCTTTTAAAGTTCTAACATACTAAGGCAAGTAATTTTTCTTTAAAAATTACTAATTTTGTAATAGAGATTTCATGAGTTAACGGTTGATTGTGAAGGAAGTGCTTTTATAAGTAAACGTTTATAATTTTTATGTAAACATGTTTATAGACAGATCTTTATAAACAAATTTCTGCAAACAATGTTGAAGTGTAGATGTGGTAGTTCATGTTTATTATTATATTAGACGCTTAGTATGACATCACTATTCACATCTAAGTATTAGTTAACGTTAAAGCACATTAGCGTTATAGATTAATGGCCACGTTGTTAAATACCTATTTATAAAAACATAAGGAAAGACAGCTGAAGTACGAGTTTAAACGCACTCATATAAACACATGAGCTTATGTAAATGTGTATCAAAAATAGTGGAAGGTATTTTACCTTTCTTCATATTTAATTTTTTAGTTTCTAAATAATTACTCCCATTTCCTTATTCAAGTTGGGAAAGTCGTTCTAGTCGGGTGACAAATTTTTGAAAAGAACTTTTCCGATCATCTACTGGAATTGCAACTTTCAATTTTTTTTTCTATGCACTTTAACAAGAGAGTTGGATTTTTGTGTGTTACTAAATTTATTGAACTTTTTCTTGTTATTTTTGAACAAAAGCCATTTTTCCAGTATAATGGATTGAGATAAATGTTCATTTTAACTTGGAGTTGACTAACTGAAGAACCAGTCTCGCGTAAAGCGGAATTTAAATTTTTAAGGAAATTCAAATTTACAGTGCCGATAAATTTCAGATCTCAAGTGTAAAAGAAAATTAAGATAGTATAGGTGAATAGTTAATTATAATTATTTCAAAGCTAATTTTGGGTAGAACTTTAATAAATTTTAATATGATGTATTACATTTTTAGAGTGAAGGTCATGGTGTGAATATTATTGTTACGATTGAGCGTGTAGAACCTAAAATCTGAATGAGTTGTTTTTAGTGAACACATTATTTTCGCTGATACTCTTATACTATTAACCTTTTTTTATTAACTAGTAATTTTCTTTCATAAATATTGATAAATTGTTTGTTTCAGGTTATGCAAAACAATTGTGACTTTTCCGTTACGTTAAATTTATTGGATACTAGAATAACATCTGATAAGTTAGAAATCTATGAAAGGATATTTCAGTTGGTCAATTTCCATAAATTATGTATTAATGTTGATTTATTAGAAAATGAGGCTGTAATAGAAATATTTCATATGATAGAGTATTATAATTCAGTAAAGGAACTGATTCTCTATGGTAATTATGTACATGACTCAGATTTGTGGGCAAGTATTGCAGTAGCAGCTTCTAACAAGGATAACGATTTGGAAAATATCTCTCTTCATGAATTAAAGATAAGTGATAATGGATTGATGTTAATGTTTGACAGCATCAACGAGAACCCTCAAATTGAGATACTTCGTTTTAATGGATGCCAACTTAATTTTACTCCAACTTTTTCAATAGGTATATGTTTAAGAGCTCAAGGTTTTTTTTAATGTAACTGTTGTTTTAGCTACACCTTTAAAAAATAATCGTTACTTAAAGGAATTACATTTGTGTAATGTTGAGTTGTATTATAAAGAGACAACTATATTAGCATTATTTATTAGAGATAACTGTAGTTTAAAAGTACTAAATCTTAGCAATAATAAAATTGGAGATCGTGGCTTCAAAGTACTGGTTAAAGCTTTGGTTGAACAAACTCACGATGATATTGGAATTGCAGTATTTTTGGCAGTTAATAATCGATTAACAAGAGCGATTTCTTCTTCTGTACAAATTATAATGGTATGTACAGCTGCAACTTCGATTATGTTATGATACACTACAGATAAATAACTACATGTAATATAAGTGTCATTTTGACCCAGTATCATCTGTCTCAATTTGTCGGTATATACAGGGTGCGGCATTAGTGCGTCGAAGTACGATATATCCTTTATTAAAGGAGATATCAAAAAAAATTGTTTACAAAAATTATAGGCAACTTCAAACTTCACATTATAAAATTATTTTCGTATTTACAGTTTGTTACATATTACCAGGGTGAACCAAACATGCCTTTTTTTAAGTGGGACACCCTATATATTATTTCAAATTTAGATTAAGCTCATCTCCCCCATACTTCCAATATAGGGTTTTATTACGTTACACAGGGTATTTCAAAAGTTATGGTAAATTGTACACAAAAATCATTCTCATTTCAACGTCCTGTACACCCTAGACAGAACAACCTAACAATAATTTTTTCCAAGCATAACTTTTTGACACTGGTACAGTGTTACGAGAAAGTGCTATTTCTTTATTATTGCACCAATTGAATATAGAGCGAGCCAATTTTTTTAAATGAATCACCCTGTATTTTATTTTAAAACGTGAAAATACACTTTATGTTCTTTCATTTTTATTAAGCACGCCGTATAGCTAAAATCGTTAATTTCTGAGATATTTTCAATTTAATAACAGAAAGAGATTTTTTTTATATTTCTGTTATAAGTTAACCGTGATTAATTTTATGAGAATTTTGTCTTAATAGCCGAATGTTTTTTTAATTTTTTATAATAATTTCTCACGCTTTTATTTGTTCACGGCTAACTTGTTATAATAGAAATTTCTTAAAAAATTTGTTTTTGTAAAATTGAAAATATCTCAGAAATTAACGATTTTAGCTACAAATACGAAAATAATTTTATAATGTGAACTTTGAAGTTGCCTATAATTTTTGTAAATAATTTTTTTTGATATCTCCTTTAATAACGGATATATCGTACTTCGACGCACTAATGCCGCTGTATGTATTTCAGAAGCAGGATTTTAATTTGTATGAACTGAAATACAAGAATGTTATTCAAAATGTTTGCACAAAGAATTATTTTTTCCATCAGTACTTTAATTTTGAAAAGTAAGTGTTTGGGTAAAATGATCGGAAAATGTATGAAAACTTTAAATTAGTTGCTGAAAATCAGAATTCAAATAGATAGTATACAGTGTGTCAAAAATTGGTCTGTGCGATATTGCTATCTTGGGAAACTATAAGAGACCGAAAGACGGTTAAATGGAGAAAGTTTTAGAGAATTTTGAGCCCACTAAAATGCCATTCTGCAATCATGGCTATCTCAAATATTTTTCAAAATCAACGAAACGTCGGATTAATTTTTTTCTGTCACCAATCAATAGAGGATATAAAGTGGCAATGGCAAAGTGTAATTTATTTTTTTATATCTGTTCAAATAAAAGAGATATAGCTAAAAATAAAAATTGTCGATTTTCAGTTTTTTTCGAATATTTTGAAAAATATTTGAGATAGCATTGATTTCAGAATGACATTTTAGTGGGCTCAAAATTCTCTAAAATTTTCTCCATTTAACCGTCTTTCGATCTCTTATAGTTTCCAAGATAGCAATACTGCACAGACCAATTTTGGACACACTGTATAGCTTCTGGTTTGGTTGTAAAATGTGATGGAAGTTTCAGCGAATTTACAGAAACTTTTGTCACCGTTTGATATTTAAATTGTATAAGGTTATTAGAAGCTTAATGTAATATAAATAAATTGATTGTTAAAATCTTTGTGTAATGCTTGTACCGGGTAAATTTATGTAAAACATAAATAATAAATGACGATTCGATTTAATTATACGCGCGAAAAATACAAATTTAATACGTAAATTTTATGTAACCCCCATATTTCTTTCTAGGTTACTTTGTGCTAGGTCTGCAGTAACTGAAATAAATGTTTCAATCTACAAAAAAATAATTGTCAAACAAGCAATCGATTAAGGCTTTAAATTTTAGCACAAATAAAAGATTATTCTTAATCTAAGGTTCTTATCCATTGATATTCCAGTCCTTATTAATGCCTCAAACTGCTACTCCACTAATTGTATAAATCCAACCTTTGTAATACAGAGAGATGTAACTCCAATTGAGCCAATTCAGTAAAGTCGATGAACTTAAACTGCTTTAATGATAACGTTACAGAAAACGCATTGATTTGAAGGGCGATTTTATATAAAATATCAAGGATGTATTGTTAATTGTTTAAAAAACCGATTGAGGTGTATTATATTATATTATTATTATTATTATTATTATTATTATTATTATTATTATTAACTCACTCCATGGTACTTTTGGGTCTAATATTAAGTAAAAACCGTATAAAACACGGTTAATGCACAGTTTCCGTAATAGTTTAGTCAAATCTCACTTTCCTCTAAATAAGATAGGATGTGCAGGCACTGACTTTCAGTGGTTATAACGGCAAACAACAAAATTGAGATACGCAATTGTTAAGGCTATCACCATCGTAATTTATGAGTGGTATTGCTCAATTTTGTAATCGAAAAGTTATCATGAAAATATTTCTCATTTAACTTTACGTGCCCTGGTATGTTTTTAATAGGGAAATAATTGGTTTGTACTATTAAACGTAGTGATTTTAGATTTTAGATTTTACCTACCCTACCCTTGTTGCTAGGAATCACCTAATCTGCAATTAAATTTGCGCAAAAGTAGGTGACTAAACACCCACTGTATTGCATCGTTTTAAAATGATTTTTTTGCAAAATATTAATTTCATTGAAAGCTCCACAACTTACCACTTGAAGATAGTCATTAGTAAACTATAAGGGATGTATACAAAAAGGTCGAGAAACCAAAACGAAATTAATCAATAGAGTTGGACTTGAAAACTCCGCTATTATCAAAAATTGAGTTCTGTATTGTAACTGTGGTTGCATATTAGTTGAGTCAATCGCCCTATTTCCACGGTTTTTGTTTTTGTAGCGCGACGTTTCGGAATCTGTCTTTGCTTCGGTAATCAGGCTTAATCCTGAGAAGGACTGATTTCGCACTTGAGTCAAATTCATTTACTATGATTTTTCTCAAGCACTTGACAACTCTCAGATTCGAACTTGGTACTTTTCACTTGCAAGTCTGACACCTTAACCGCTGAGCCACTGAGTAATCCAATACATATTATTTACTGGCATAAAATGAATTTCAGTGACAGTTTTTGAATATCTAAAGTTTTTTACACACACGAAAAATGTTTACCTTGTGTAAAGCTCTAAAGTAAGTAGTTTTTAGGAAAATTGGAATATTATGAGAAGATACATATCTTGTTCCCGGCATTTATTAGTTGCAAATTAACAATCTAGTAGGTAAGTAGAATTCACAATATTTTAGAAGCGACTTTCAAAAATGCTGCCATTATTTAAATGACAGTTTAATTTGAAACTTTTCAAATAAACATGGAAAATTTTGAATATTTAACCGATATGCATCTCATTTACGGTGATGCTAATTGCAATGGCCATGAAGCTGTGCATTTGTATAAAGAACGGTTTCCTAATCGTCAACCTTCATACCATTCTGCTTTTGAAAGAATTCATCGCCGATTAAGAGAATATGGTTCGTTGAAACGTCCGAGTGGTGCTGGTCGTCCAAGAACAATTCGCACGGTAGCTCTTAAAGATGCTATTTTGAACCGAATTAATAATCAGCCCTATACCAGCATTCGTGCATTGGCTAATTTCATGAATGCTAGCGAATCAACGGTCTGGAGAGCTGTGAGTGGGGAATTACTTTACCCATATCACATACAGAAGGTTCAAGCAATGACTCCAGCAGATTATCCTCATCGTTTGGATTTTTCCATTTGGTATATTCAACAAAATCAAAATGAACCTGATTTTATTCAAAGCATTTTGTTTACAGATGAGGCATATTTTACCAAAGATGGTTATTTCAATAGTCGCAACAGCCACATTTGGGATTATGAAAATCCCCACGCTATAGCTTTAAGAAAAGGTCAACACAATTTTTCCATTCATATTTGGGGTGGTATTATCGACAATACTATATTAGAGCCATATTTGTTGCCTCCAAGACTAAATGGAGATTATTATTTCAATTTTCTAAGAACAATTTTACCTGCGTACTTTGACGATTTATCTTTAAACATTCGCAACAATTGTGTGGTTTCAACGTGATGGGGCACCTGCTCATTTTTATAGCAATGTTCGAGACCATTTGGACCAATTCTTTCCAAATCGATGGATTGGTAGAGGAGGTTTTGTGGCTTGGCTTGCTCGGTCTCCAGATCTCAATCCTCTTCACTTCTTTTTATGGGGATATGTTAAATCATTGGTATATGAAATACTAGTACTAAACCAAGAAGATCGTCTGGCAAGGGTGATAGCAGCATTTGGAGAAATTAGAGATAACCCTGGTGTACTTCGAAGAGTGCACTGATCGATGATTCATCGAGCTAATTTATGCATTCAGGAAAATGGAGCGCATTTTGAGAATCTATTGTAATAACTTTTTTTAAATAGAAATTATTCCTCATTTTATCTTAAGTTATTATTGTGCATCAAAAAGAGATTGATTCTTCAGGTGCATCATCTTATAATATTCCAATTTTTCCGAAAACTACTTACTTTAGAGCTTTACACAAGGTAAACATTTTTCGTGTAAAAGATTTTAGATATTAAAAAACTGCCACCGAAATTGATTTTATGCCAATGACGTAGTAGTTACAGGGTTAAATACTTCAAATGACCGCTATATCGACGCTTCTGACATATTTAAAACTTACTTCATATGTTGCACAACAGGTCATTCCTTATATGGTATAAGTCAACCGAATCTCATTTATGTACCTTTAACATTTTAGGAGTTTTTTTGTTAACGACCTGTATCTAATAACTGACGCATCTTCAAGGATACGTTTATGGGAACTCTTTTCATATATATATATATATATATATATATATATATATATTAAGTTCTAAATAATATGTATTGAATTACTCGGTGGCTCAGCGGTTAAGGTGTCAGACTTGCAAGTGAAAAGTACCAAGTTCGTATCTGAGAGTAGCCAAGTGCTTGAGTATGTATGTATGTATTGCGCCTAATATTTAAGCGCTTTATTGGGATACGTATGGGTTTCATTTTTACGCTAGCTTGGCTTATCGGATTTTCTGCTAGTGCGATGTACATTGCTTCATTGAGTTTCGTCGTGTTATATTCTCGTCTTTTGCAACTATCTGTATTATCCCATTGGATTCGACGGTCTCTGTTCCAGACATGTTCGGCGATTCTTGATCTTTCTGTTTCGCCTTTACGAATGTTTTTGTGTTCCTGAGTTCTCACTGCTCTTTCCTACGTATGATCTGTCGCATTCGCAGGGTAGGTTGTATACACAATTCTTGGAATTCCGGTCTTCATTGTGTGATTTGGTTTTGGTTAGTAGAACGTTCAGGGGAATACTAACCAAAACCAAACTACGCAAGGAAGACCAGAATTCCAAGAATTGTATATACAACCCACATGCGAATGCGGAAGATCATAGATAGAAGAGAGCAGTAGACCACTCAAAGTGATAACTTAGGAACACAAGAATAACACCCACAAAGAGAAAACAGAAAGATCAAGAATCACCGAACATGACTGGAACTAAAATCACCGAATGCAATGGAATAACATGCAGATAGTGGCAAAGGACGAGAATACAACTCACCGAAAACTCACGTACATCGCACTGACAGAAAATCGGATAAGCCAAGCTACAGTGGAAATGAAACCCATATGTACCCCTATAATGTGCGAAGAGCTTAGGCGCAATACACCTGCGCAATAGGTTATGGCGCACCACGTACTACAGAAAAATTAAAAAACACCGAACGCATTTCAATAGCTAAGCTATCCATATAAGCGGTCGACTGGGACGTATTAAAGGAATTTCTATCAGCCGCTTCGTTGCTTATCTGGTGAAAGTGAAAGTTATGAAAGTTTAACGAGTTTTGAAGAAGATCTCTTAAACTTTCATAGCAATCAAGTTCGCACTGACTACTAACATGTTCAATTAAAGATACCTTGTCTACTACATGATTTTTACCAAACATATGTAGGGCTATGGCAGGCTTGTCCCAACGTGTGTATTTAATACGGGCTAAATGTTGTTTAAAGCGAATTTTGATAGGTCGTTTAGTTTGCCCTACCTATATTTGTTAATTAATTTGATAAATTCCCGACCTATCCTTGCTTATCCACTTCATCTTTTGGATTGCCAAAAAGAGTTTGCTAACTATTATCTGAAGTAGTGACTGTTTTAAAATGAGTTTTGGTAAAGATTTCAGATATATATGGTAAGTTTACATACTTTGTTTCTATTTGTTCTCTAGCGTTATTTAATGTATTACATGCTTAACCCGCATCCTATGTGTTTGTTTCCTAACTATATTCATAACCACTTCATCTGAAAATCCATTGTATGCAGCGATTTCTTCAATAGTGCCCAATTATTTATTATAATTTTGATCTGAAAGAGGAAAATTATGCAATCTATGAACCAAAAAATTAATAGCCGCGGTTTCTACCGCCTACAGTGATTGAAGTTATTAGTTAGGAATCTTTTAGTGCTACTTTTCCTACGATACATATCTGTAACTAGTTTACTACCGTTTCTTGTTACCAGACTATCAAGAAACAGGAGACTCAGTTGTAAAACAAACCTTTTTCAAAATTAATCATCAATTTTTCAAACAAGAACATGATATAACAGTGGGAAATAGCTTGTCTTCGTTTTATCGCTAATCTTTTCATGGGTAAATTTGAAACAGATTTAAAACGCGTCTGCCTTATTTTGTTTGGATTAGATAAATGGATGACGTGTTTTCCATCCTTAATACTTAACTTTGTAATGTTGAGAACGTCGTAGAAACTTTAAATTCTAAATTTCCGACAATCAAATTTACCTATGAGATAGAAGCAAATGACGGTCTGCCGTTTCTTGATACTCTAATAACAAAAAATGGTAGTAAACTAGCTATAGATATTTATTGTAAGGAAACAAGTACAAAGATTCATAACCAATAACTCCAATCACTGTAGGCAGCATAAAGTCGCGGTTTTTAAATTTTTGGTTCATATACTGCTCAATTTTTCTGTTTCAGTTCAAAATTATAATAAAGAATTTCGCACTATGAAAGAAATTGATGCATACAATGGGTTTTCAGATGAAGTGGTTATGAATATAGTTAGGAAACAAACACAGGATGAGCGTTAAGAAAGTAACTATAGTAAGTAATGCTAGAGAACAACTAGAAACAAAGTATGTAAAATTACAAACTATCCTGCTTATTCAAAAGGTCTATCTAAAATCTTTTCCAAAGTTAACTTGAAAAGTCACTACTTCAGATAATAATTTGCAAACTCTTTAAGCCAATCCAAAAGATCAAGTGGATGATAAGCAGGATAGGTCAGGAATTTATAAAATTAATTGTAAAAACTGTGAACAAATGTATGTAGGACAAACTAAATGATCTATCAAAATTCGCTTTAAAGAACATTTAGCTCATATCAAATACAAACGTTTGGACAAGTCTGTTATAGCCCTGTATATGTTTGATAAAAATCGTGTAATAGATAAGGTATCTTTAATCAAACTCTTTTAGCCAATCCAAAAGATCAAGTGGATGATAAGCAGGATAGGTCAGGAATTTATAAAATTAATTGTAAAAACGCTTTAAAGAACATTTAGCTCATATCAAATACAAACGTTTGGACAAGTCTGTTATAGCCCTGTATATGTTTGATAAAAATCATGTAGTAGATAAGGTATCTTTAATCAAACAAGTTAGTAATAAGTACGAACTTGATTGCTATGAAAGTTTTGAGATTTTCAAAAACCAATTCTAACGAATGATGACGATCAAGGACCTTTAGGCTATACAGAACTGATTAAACTTTCATAATTTCCACTTTCACCAGATAGACAAATGAAGTATAACTTGCTGATGATATGTATATTAGAAAATTCTTTAATTCGTCCCAGTCGACCGCTAATGATTAGCTATTGAAATGCGTTCTGTGTTTTTTAATTATTGTGTGGTACGTGGGTGTATTTTGCTTTGTTACAGGTCTTACACAGTTCCGGTGATCTGAGAGTAGCCAAGTGTTTGAGAAAAAAATCATCATAAAAGAACTCGACTCAAGTGTGTGAAATCAGTCTTTCTCAGGGCTAAGTCTGATGACGGAAGCAGAGTCCGGTTCTGAACCTTGAAAAAGCAAAAACTGTGAAAATAAGCCGATCAACTCAACTAACAAAAAATAAGTGGTATACGTTGCGTTTGACAGAATAAGGTTTAATATTTTGAAGTGTGTGAAATGAAAACGTAGTTTGTATTGTCAAATGATGGAAAGTATCATAATAACGATACAAGTTACTTTGGGAGGAAAATTTTTGCGTTAGAACAATCCCACCACAAATACGTCTGTCGATACTGTAAAAGGTAACTTGTAATTTGGGTGTCTGGTGATTTTCATTATAGAAAATTACAAATAAAACGGTGATACTATCATGCTACTAGTTCGTTCAACGTCTGTCTCATACTAAAGATGGGCTTGGTAAATGCATGATTGCAGAAATCATATTTCAATTTTCTTGCCTATAATTCCTTCACGCTTCTATCAGCACGGTAAAAGTAAATTCGATATTTTTGGGGATAAAGTCCTTAGTCACACGTATTTCTTATATTTCCGATCAACAGACACTAACAGTTCGATAATTTATGGAAAATTACAAATAAAATGATGTTACCAGTAATTCTGTTTTCTGATAATGAAGAGGGGGTTTTTAAGTTCATGGTTGCAAACACCTTATGTCTCGATTGCTGTTGTATTCTATGGAAGAAAAAAAATTTATAGTTCATTGGCCTTTGATTTTAATCGTAGTAAGACTATTACTATATTTGCATTATACTGTTTATATACTTTTAATATTTTAGTATCAATGTCCACTATCGTAAACTTTAAGTGTTGGTAGTCCTTATTACTGCTAAATACAAGTTTTTTGTACCTTTGGCGATGTAACGGTGCGATAATTGACAAAAAATTTATGAGTGCAGACACCTTTTGTTAATTTTCTTGGTTACTATTTTATATTTTATGGAAGAATAAAATAGTTTAGGATCCATGGCCTTTTTGTGATTAGTAACAAGCTGCATTGTCGTGAGCAGCTTCCTTTTTCCGAGAGGCCCAACGGTACGTAAATTTTCCGGGACCTGTAAACATGTCGAGCATACAATTGTAAAAATGTTATTAGTAACAATTAGTCTTTTAGCTATATTCCGAGATAATATGATATTAAAAACCGTGTGGCATACAAAACTGATGGTTTGAAGAGGGGTACCCCACCTCCACTCACATGTCATTTTCACAGGTTAAAATTAGTAATTGGTAACCGCCTAAATTTTTTTCTGCAGCTAAAATCTTTTGAAATGCGATTTTCATGGCTGCCTACAAATTACATGGAAAGGTTTTCCAGACCTGCGCTCGAAAAATGTCTGTTGTATTCTTTACCCAAATAAATAAGTGGTCTACAAGAAAATTGGCAAATTTCCTACAAAAAATAATTAAAAATAAGTACTAAAAATTCGGGCTCTAGTTGTGACTTTTAAACAAGTTATTTCGTTTAGTTTGGGGCTGATTAAACTAAAAATGATTTGAAATACTGGTGGTAATATTATTTTTCTTCGGGAAACGCTTAGCAACCGTTTTCCCGACAATTTCCCAAAAAATTCTCGAAAAAAAATTATTTTATAGCAAATTTTTACGAAAATCTAGATATGTGATTGAACTGTGTAACAGTTTTCAAAATTTTAAAAATTTCTTGAAAAATTGTATAATTTAATTTATAAAAATCGTATAGTATCAGAATTTATTAAAAAATAATTTCAAAAAATTAAGGTTGGTAAGTAAAGAAAAATCAAAAAATATTAATAAATTAATTTGTATACTAATATTATATTATATAAATAAATTATATATTAATGTGTAGGGTAACATGGTCAACAGCGGATAAGTAGCACACAGCGAATCATCCCTACCACAACACCATCTATGCATTGATGTTGTATCCCACTTCAAAGATTCGTTACAACTCAACCTACCTTTCTTTCTACTTAGTGAGTGACTGGCAGTCATGATGATAAGGTGTGCTAGTACGTTAAGTTGTGTTTGAGATAGTTACCAAAAAAGTACGTAAGTACAATTTTGTCGATCTTGTTTTTATTAAGCTTTAACAATTACTTTAAATCAAGATGTATAAAGGGGTTATTTCTGTGCATGTTACTGAGCAAAATAGTTTCTACAGTGATATTTTGTAAGCAGTCCTTTAAATATAAATAAATCAGGTGGTTATTCAGTGGACCAGAAGCTAGTGGTACATAGCGGATCATGATCCACTGTGTACCGGGTGATTTATAAGGAAGAATTACTAATATTATTTACGAATTCAATCTGTTTTCGTAACAGGATGCCACATAATAAAACAGATTAAAGAAAATCGGTGCTCATACCAAAGGGGAAATGCAAGCGGCTCTTAATACTATCAATAAGGGACGGACTATACGATAGGTTTCTTCAGAAAGACACATCTCTTTTACTACCTTAGAAAGGGATTACACAAAGTTCAAAGGAGCCGACTTTCAAGATGACGTACAGTTAACCCCAAACTATGAGGTAAATAAAGTTTTGTCTGAAGCTCAAGAAAATATGCTTAGGGACTACTGTAAAAAATGTGCATTATTATTTTACGGCCTAACTACCAAGGACTGTCGTCGCGTAGCTTTCGAAATGGCAAGATATAATAATGTTAAAATGTCAGCGTCGTGGGAAACCAACCAAATTGCGGGTATAGATTGGCTAAGGGGTTTTCGGGCACGCCCTGCGGAACTTTCACTTAGGCCAGAAGCCTGTAGTCTTGCAAGAAGTACTTCATTTAATAAAGAGGTAGCAAAACTTTTTATGATAATCTTAAAAATGTAATTAAACGAAATCTAGCATTTGCCAACGGCTGCAGAATATTTAACCTCGATGAGGTGGATACCACCACCGTACAGAAACCGCATAAAGTGTTGGCAAGCTCTTCCTACGATAATTATTTTCTCACGCAAGAAGATTAATTCCAGAATGGGTATTGGTATGCCACCAACCTTTGATTTTAGCTGCACAATCTGGCTGGATGAATAGTGATTTATTTGTCAATGTTATGAAACACTACATCAATCACAGTAATAGTTCACCAGAAAATCCAAGTGCATATCTTAATTATGCACAACCACGAGCCCCATTTATCGATTGAGTCATTAGATCGGCGAAAACGCAGCCCTTATATGTAGCAATATTTGGATCCTTTAAAAAGTATTATCATTCTGCTATGGATTCATGGTTAATGCGTAATCCGGGACAGCTGATTACTATTTATATTGGGCTCGCATTTGAAAAATCAATTACACCATCCATTATACGACAAGGATTTAATAAAACTTTGACAGACACAAGTTGAATGATGATGATTTTTTGCCCAATACGGTAGCAGGCAGGCCAAATACAAGTATAGAACCTACTGAACTATCTGTAGAACAAAATCAATCTGCCTAAAGACATTAATCTACTCTCAACATCATTAGGCCCAACAGAAAGTTGCGAAATATTAACCCCTGATCAATTTCGACCTCCTTTAAAAGCAAAACCAGAACGTTAGGTAGAAAGTTTAATACCTATAGATACACTGGAAAAAGCTGCATTTGCGATAGAAAGAGAAGCTGCTAAAAGAAGAAAAGGAATTAAGGAGACAAAAGCAAGTATCCGTAAAATATTGCAAAGCGAAGATTAGGAAGAAGTTGTATTGCAAGATGAATCTGACGATGATGACATGAACTGGTTTGAAGAGGACAACGAAAATGGAACTATATTAACTGAGGACTGCTTACGAAAACCACTTTGTCGACCACCATCTGTAGGAGATTATGTCATTATCAAATTTAGTACAAAAAAACAAAAAATGTATTACATAGCTAATGTATTAGAAAGCAGCAATGCTTCAATAAGTGCATGTCAGCTTTTTAAGACAAAAAACTGATGAACAATTTCACATTCGCTTAGACAAGGAAAGAGAGGGGACGCGTAATACCGGCAACTAAACTGTTACTGACTGGCTCCACGCATATCTGCCAGTGACGTTTCACGAATATTATAGCATATTTTCTTTCTCAACCCCAAAAATATTGTTTTGTGGAAAGGACAATATTATTTTCAGTTTATTTGTTCTGATCGGGGTATCATATTTTCTGAATCACAACTTTGTGTTTACCGTCTCGGCTTGTTATAAACTATAGAAAAAACATCCATAGACAGTTTATAATAAACCGAAAGAAAAAAAAGCGCATTTATTTTTGGAATTGATCGCCACAACCAAGAATTATAATTTTTAATTGTACAGGGTGGCCAGCTAAGAATGCGAGGTACTGTATGTGGGAAACTATCCATCGTAGAGGTTTGCGCAAAAAATAAGTTGTTACTAAAACGGCTAATACAAAAACCTGGAAAATATTTTCATGTTTCTGAAATGGCCGCTAGGGGGCGTAACTGCAATCTTGAATCTAAAAAAGTGATGTTTCTGTGAATTCTGCTATATTACCTAATAAAAAAATAACTGATCTTTGAAATCGAGTATAATCTGAACTTTTTTTGTTTGGCATTTTTTGACGTATCTATAAAAATAAAGTGGTGGGGGGTATTCAAAGATTTCCTTAAATCACCCCCGTATCTTCGAAACGGCAAATCCGATTTTAGCAAACTTGGGCGCGTTGAAAAGAGCTTTTCTTGGGATACACATGTTAAAGTAATTGAAGTTTTGTTAGTTTCACATGTCGTCGCTAGAGGGCTTTGTTCGACATTCCGACAGAAACGGTTCATTTTCGCAAAAAAAATTAAATGCATTGGTATGACTTTTTTTCATGAACAAGTAGCTAAATGACGCCTAAAAGTGAAATAACATCAAAAGTACCTCTAAAAGAAACTATTGAATACATAGATCATCTTTTTCCAAAGGACATAACCATTCTTTTTCAGCACTGTCTTACTACAACTTATTTTCAGTGGAATAGTAAATTTTATGAACAGATTGAAGGTGTAGCAATGGGTAGTCCCCTTAGTCCTGTTATAGCTAATTTTTATATGGAAAAATTTGAAACATTAACGTTACAAAATACACCTAAAAAACCTTCAGTTTGGTATAGATATGTAGATGACACATTTGTTATTTGGAGACATGGAGAAGAAGCACTGCATGAGTTTTTGGTTTTATAAATGGTATACATCCTAGTATTCAGTTTACCATGGAAAAGAAACTAATGGAAGTTTACCATTTCTTGACATATTAATATCTAAAAATAATAATTCACTATCTTTTAAGGTTTACAGAAAGCCGACACACACTGATAGATACCTTCATAAATTATCCAACCACCATCCACGTCAAAAATTAGTGTAATTAAATCTTTAGTAGATCGAGCAAAACGAATTTGTGACCCTGAATTTTTGAATGATGAATATAAATATTTAAGA
Organism: Vesta saturnalis; assembly: GCA_036346205.1. Taxonomy (NCBI): domain Eukaryota; kingdom Metazoa; phylum Arthropoda; class Insecta; order Coleoptera; family Lampyridae; genus Vesta; species Vesta saturnalis. The sequence continues at coordinate 556,565 of JARFJB010002255.1, read as the reverse complement.
AAATCCTTACAAGATAATGGATATTCACTTACAGATATTAATAATGTTATTACACCTTCTAGGCGTAACCTTAAAGAAAAACCAGTTCTTAATGTTGGTACTGCTTTTCTTCCTTTTATAGCTAATGTTACAAATAGAATTGAAAAATCCTAATCAAATATGGCATTAGGACTATTTTTAAACCTACAAGAAAATTAAAGAACATTTAAGATCACCTAAAGATGTGTCAAACCCTTTATCATCTTCCGGAGTGTATAAGTTATCTTGTTCATGTGGAAAAGTATACATCGGGACCACAAAACGTAGCTTTGATACAAGACGCAAAGAACATATGAGATTTTGTAGATTGGGTCAACCAGAGAGGTCTGCTGTGGCTGACCATGCCCTGAATAATCTAAATCATGACATTCAATTTGACAATATGAAAATATTGTCAAGACAAACCCATTATTATGTTCGTTTGCAACGTGAAGCTATTGAAATATATAAACACCCGAATAATTTTAATAGACAAGAAGAAAATCTCCGTTTAAATAGGTTTTGGCATCTTATAATTAAAAAGAGCATAATGATACGCCTTGATTTTAATTTGTTTTCAACTTTTGGTATGTCTAGGTTTTTGCTGTGTTTTTCCTAGACCTTGAAGCAAATGCTTTACCAATTATATGTTAAATTTCCACAGCACTATAATTTAACATAAGTAGTTGAAATTAAATTGAAATTAAAAATTACAAAGAACGTTCTGCATTGTGCTTTTCATTGTTAATAACACTTCCAATTATTGATAAAGATATCTCTTTGTTAGATTTAACTGGGTTATTTTTGATGTAATGTTTGGATTTGTGAATGCTTCTATCATTTTAAAATTGAAGTTTTTCACAACTTTACACTTACATCATAACTCGATTAAATTTTGTTAAATGTGTTTTTTGGCTGGCAAATTTCATTGTTAGCTTTCGTCGTAGAGAGTGTTCTGGTTTGTCATCTTTGAGGCAGTTTAATAATATTTAATTTTATGACCTAGTTATTCTTTACTAAAAAATTTTTTAGTTGGCTTTATGTTTCACAAACTGTTATACTAATAGCAGGCTTATGTTTATGTTTGAATTTTTCAAATTTGACAAAATTGTTTACTACATCTTTAACAATTTTTAACAAACTTTACTACTGACGAAGATAACTGTAAGTGTTATCGAAACGTTTAGATTGTATAATTTAAAGTACACCATTAAAAAATCCCAAAAAAGATAAGTATTTTATTATGAGTGTTAATGGTGAAAGTTTACATTTTCATAATGATATTACTGTTTATTATATATTCATGGTCTTGCCAAACTACTTGTAACGAATAATAATCATCATCGGATATTAGCTCTGCAGAAGGCACAACACTGCTATTAATATTTAAGTCAGGATTGTCAAAACGATTGGAACCCATCAAGATAGGTATATCTTCCACTAGAATGCAATTTCCCATACCACCTGGACGAATTTCTGCTTGAACTAAAAGTCTTATGTGCCACAGTAAATTGTCTAGCTGTGACTTATTTTATAAAGAGGTAAATATATTAGCATCTCTCTTTCTAACACTAGGTCATCATACAACATTAAAGCACTTTTAAGTGATATTATTAGTCCTATGAAACCTGTTTTCTCTAACATTTTCAATATTTTTTTTGCAGAGAGCTTTTTTGTAGCCTGGTGGAATGAGAGATCGGCTATTTAACACATCAAAAATGTGATTAAATGTTTTAATAAATTTTGCAGTCGCCTGACACCCTTTAAAATCATCTAAACCTAATTGATTTTCACAATACAATAATGCATCTGCAACTGACTCGCTAAGTAGTTGGACTACTAACCTAACTTTCATTTTTTGTTTAAAAAAATTTAAATGTGCTTTACGCAGCTTATTTCCTAAATGTAAACCCTCAGAATTCTGCAACTGTTCTAATTTTTTGATATACTCCCATTTAACTTTATTGCCTTCCCCATCGAATACCATTCTTTCCCCAAAAGCATTTCTAATTAATTTTAGCATGTGACAGGCATAATAAAATATACAAATTTGTTTGTCTTGAAGGCAAAAGAAGGGCTTTAAATCTGACAAATTTATTTTACATCCCAAAAATTGAGCCATAGTCACATTGGATGGTGTCCCATCAAATGTGACAGACACAGTGTGTGCACCTGTTTCTGATATTAATCCCAAGCACTGTGAAACAAGGGCACCTTTCGAATTCCCACTCAGGCCATCTGTAAAAAAAATAAGCCACTGGCAGTTTCCAGTGGCCATTTATACATACAACTAAAATAACAAAGGCTTCTTTGGCAACTGCGTTACTGTCGTCCTGAAATTCAACCCCAAAGTTAACATATCCATGGAACTTTTTTCCATCCCACTCAACATGTTTGCAAATAAACATTTCATCAATAATCAAAGATAAAATTACTGGTTTATCTGACATTTCATTTTTAAGAACTGTAAATGCCTCTGTTGTAAATCTAGGACTAGCATTAACGTTTCGGAACCACTTACCAATTGTACTTCCGTGTGGGAAACAAGTGTCAAAAGTTTGTCTAACGTAGTCATACCCTTTGGGCGAAAAGAAACAAGTCACTGCAAACTGTCGTAACTGTGGTGAATACTTCTTTCATTTTCCTGATTTACATTTTAACAACTCCTTTGTTATTTTAGGCATGTTTTCTAAAAGCAGTGAATTTTCAGAAGAAATTAAATTTTTTGATTTTGGTTCCCTAACAATATTCTTTATGGACAATATTTTGTTGTTATATCTTCTAACCTCCTGCCCCAAAACTCTAATCTGTTCTCTCTCTACTTTTAGAAACCTCCTGAAATAACATTTTTCGAAGTTTTTTCTTCCTCAGAGTATCTTCTGTTTGTTGACAAAGCCGATCTTGGGCTAATCGTTCCACGTCATCGTGGCTTGAGCTGCGCGTAGCATGCCTTGGAAATAATGCATAGACGAAACAATGTTCAATATGTAATTTTTCAACTGCCAATATCTCATAAGCTATTTTATCTAGAAATATTACATGTGGTATAAAAGAGATTGGGATTTTTGTGTAGAATTCCACAACCGTCTAATATACACAGTGTTTCTTTTGGATAAAATTTAGTTCACTTTTGGTCTAGTATAGTATAACATAGGAAAATTTTAATGTCCGTAATAAAAAAATATAAAAATAAGTTATCCAATCATTTTTTTGAAACCAGTTTCAACTTTGAATTACTGAATTTATTCCAGGATTGAATCCATGATAGGATCTTAGTGTATAATATTCATAAATGAAAGATTGTATTACACAAATTCCTTAAAGAAGAAATACCTTTTTTGGTTGCATATACACTGGTAATTCCAGGAATATTGTGGGCACAGCATCATCTAGTAGACGCACCCTTTCACCAACTTTATAAAAAAGAGACTTTTCAAAGTGCTTCGAACAAAGCCTGTCAGTTAGCGAAGGCATCCAGCCCAGAATTTTCATGTTCTGAACCCACAGAGCTGTTCTTTGTGGATCTCTGGAGAATCTAAAATCAATAAAGAGAAAATAATTTACCTAAACTTCATTTATTTTCTCAAAAATAAATAAAATGGTCATTAATGATTTCTAATTCGCATTATGCTAATGGAGTAATTTGCAGTTTCAACATTCATTATGAATTAGTAATGATAAATTTTCAGAAATTCTTAACAATAATGATATTTGTTTGGAACATTCTTTTATTTTAACGATGTTTATTTCTTACTATAATTAATTTAATTGAAAATTTTTCAATTTTACTAACCTAAGTTACCTCTCGCGTGATATGCTACTGATTTGGCAAATAATATTTTAAGACTTTTGAAGGTCGTATTTGTTGTTATATTTGTCTTTTGCTATTATAATGTAGGAAAGGATGAAAAATGCGGTTCAGAGTAGCCAACTGAAAAATCTCTTTCATTACAATGTTACACTTATAGCATTTTAGTTATTTTATAATTGGATGTTGTTCATAGTGGAATGGCAGCCATATTATAGAGATCTAATTATTCGTGAAATGCACTTTAACATGATATCTTTTTTTTTTATGTTTGTGGACCTGAACAGGCCAAATTTGGCCTATCGTGCTAAAGCACTCAGGAACACTTAGGAGGATGGATAGAGGGATAATGAATTGCCAATAGATGCCTATGAACAGCTACCTTAAATTTTCTCATATCATAAGTGAGAGGAAAACAGGAACTAGGGAGATCATTCCAGAGTTTGGAAGCCGTGTAGAAAAATGTGGATTGCGTCCGTTTGGTACGACAAGTGGAGATTTGTATTGTATACTGATGATGTGAATGAGCGAACCGAGTGTTTCTCGCAAAGATAGCCCGAGATGGTAACAAAGAATATAATTCAGCAGCACAATACCCGTTGTAATAACGATAATACAAAGAAAGAACTGAAACCATCCTTCTATGCTCAAGGGACTGTATGTGAGAAGTTAAGGACGGGTCATTTATAAGCCTAATCGCTCTCTTTTGAATACGATCAACGATAGCGTATTGCGGAGCACTAACCCAGAGGTGAGAATTATATTCCAGATGAGGCCGAATTTGGGTCTTATACAGCAGAAGGAGTTGTAGAGAGGTAAAATACTGCTTAGATCTGTACAAAAAGCCTATTTTACGAGCAGCTGTTTTGGTAGCTGACAGAAGATGGTCAACCCATGAGAGATTTGAAGATACAGTCATACCCAACAGAGTAATAGAGTCTGAAAACTTAAGAACTGAGCCATTCATACTTACAACAGGAAATGATCGATCTTTTTTGGCGGACATAAGGCAACACTGAGTTTTGTTAGCATTAAATTTAACTAGATTATTGTTTCCCCATTCGGGAATACGTTGAATGTCTTTGTTGATTGAATTTGCCATTTCAGCTTTAATTTCTTGATTTGACATAGAAGGTGGATTATCACTATGAGTAGACTGAGATGAACTACAGTGAAGAGTGCTATCGTCAGCAAAGCAATGGATGGGGTTAGTTGTAGAAGAACTAAGGTCATTTACGTACAGCGGAAAAAGTGTAGGCGCTGTAAAGGATCTCTGTGGTACGCCCGCGTTAATGCTCACGTCTTTTGAAAAAAAGCCATCAACTACGACACGTATTCGTCTTTTATCAAGGAAACTAGAAACCCAGTTGATGAGCATATCATTTAACCCAAACGACGTGAGTTTGGCAAGTAAACACTTATGCCAAACTTGGTCAAATGTCTTTGAAATATCTAAAGCGACTACAATTGTTTCACCGGACTGCTCTACTGTATTGTTCCAAACTTGGGTCACAAATGGCGTCGCATCTAACATCGGTAACAAACTGTGCGACGGCGCGTAAAGCACCGTTACGGGTCCCCTCTCTTTCCTTGTCTAAGCACATTCCAAACATACCTGATTTATCATATGTTAGAGAGGATGATATTAAATTTATGTTACCAAAACCTACAGTTAGTGGAAGTACTGCAAGGCAACAATCTTATTATAGATTTCCTATTAAACTGTCGTATTTAAATTTTCGTTAATTAATTTTCTTCTGGTGATTTTAGTTTCGTTTAATTTTCGTTTTGAGAACTTTGTTTTGTTTAAAGTATTTGAATACATGTTATACAGTATTTTATGTGTTACATTAAAATGTTACTTTAGGTGTCATTTTCTAATTTAATTTTATCCCTACCTTCTTTATCCAGCGTTGACCGGTGACTGATGCAGTGAGCACAGTATTTCATATGTGTTACATTAAAATGTTACTTTTGGTGTCATTTTCTAATTTAATTTTATCCCCACCTTCTTTATCCAGTGTTGACGTGTGACTCATTCAGTGAGTTCCAACTGTGGTATTCAGTGGATCATTTTGATTTTTTTTTAGACAAATTTGGTCGTTTTATTAAAACTGTCGACGATATTAAATTCAATATAACTTGGATACGTAACACTTTAGTAAACCATTGGTAGAATTTGAGGTCATTCTTAGTACTTACCTACACAGGATGTACGCGATTTATTTAATTCAATTTACTATCTTTTTAGTTTATTTTTAGTGTTACATTTGTTATTAATTAGTACATATTTGTTTTGCGTGGACTGTCTGCGAATGTTTCCAGTGAAGTTTTAAGAACTGCATACTTTGATTTATGCCATAGTCTTTTAACGTATGGAATTGTTGTGTGAGGAAATTCGTCACATAGCGGTAATTTGTTTAAACTACAAAAGAGAGCGGTTAGAATCTTAGTTAATATTGGATTTAGAGAAGATTGCAAACGCACGTTTATTTATTTAAAAATTTTAATTCTACCTTGTATATTCATATTAGCTTATTTGAAGTATGCAAGTAATAACTCATCTAATTTCACTCAGCAATCTGAAATTCATTGCCACAACACGAGAAATAATAACGATCTGCGACTTCCGTTGTTAAGATTAAACAACACTCACCAAGCTCTACAATTGCCTTCCTAATTGCATAAGATCCTTAAATCATATTTCATTTCAGAAAGCAATTAAAAATTTTCTCACGTGTCATGCGTTTTATTCAATTAATGAATTTTTAAAATTTAATTTTGAAAGTAATTTTATTCTATAAATAATTTACTTTTGTTTACGAATTTTTAAAAGTTCAGTTATATTATTACAAGTGTATTGGTTTTGTTATGACGAGTATATGTAACTATTTTGGTTCCTTCACATGAATAAATATTATTATTATTATTATTATTATTATTATTATTACTTCTTATACTGACAATTTGTAATTGGTAATAGATGTACAGATGTACAACTGTAACTGTAAATTGCCCTTATATAAATTTAATAAATAAAGTAGGCTGGGATTTATGTGGTTTTTACTAAAAACGAAGTTTAAAATCACACCCGCTCATACAGATATAATACGGGACCCGTTGCTCCCGCTTGATGCGCTGCTGCCATAACAACTTCGCAGCTTGTTAGTTTAAGACGTCTGTGTCACTGCCTATATACGTTTTTTTTCCGTGCTCCATTTATATTAACTTATTGACCTTAATTTTTTGAAATTATTTTTTAATAAATTCAGATATACGATTTTTATAAATTACACAATCTTTCAAGAAGTTTTTAACATTTTTAAAAATTTTAAACAGCTCAATTACATATCTCGATTTTCGTAAAAAATTGCTATAAAATGATTTTTTATTTTTGGGAAATTGGCGGAAAAACGCTTGCTATAGCGTTTTCCCAAAGAAAAATAATACTTCTAAGAGTATTTCAAATCATTTTTAGTTTAATGAGCCCGGAACTAAATGAAATAACTTGTTTAAAAGTGACGGGTATAGCCTGAATGTTTAGTATTTATTTTTAATTGTTTTTTTGTAGGTATAGCGAAATTTACCAATTTTTTTGTAGGCCACTTATTTATTTGAGTAAAGATACAACAGCCTACAATGTAGTATCTTTGACCTACAGTTACTAATGCAAAAAGCTTTCCCATGCAATCGACATTTTTTGAGTGTAGGTATGGAAAAGCTTTCTACGTAATTTGTACGTAGGCATGAAGATCGCCTTTCAAAAGATTTTATCTAGCTGCAGAAAAAAATTTAGGCGGTTTCCAATCACTAATTTTAACCTGTGAAAATGACATATTGCGAGTGGGGGGTACCCCTCTTCAAACCATTGGTTTTATATGCTACACGGTTTTTTGTGTGTATTATTTCAGAATATAGCTAAAAGACTAATTGTTACTAATAACGTTCTTACAATTGTATGCTCGTCATGTTTATAGCCTCCAGAAAATTTATACGTACCCATTATCGATAAACTTTCGGACAGAAAATGTTGGTTCCCTCGGTAAAAGAAAGCTGCTCATGAAAATGCACTTTTGAAAAAAGACCATGGATGAATAAATTCATTTTGCATTGACGCCTGGTTTTAATGTGCAGATAACACTATTTTTATATTTGAAACATGTACTTAATATACTATTTTTAATGTTTCAGGATCAATGTCCACTATTACAAGCGCTAAACGTTGGTTGCAATAACTTAACAGACGAATTTCTCACAGAAATAAAAGATTCTTTAGCAGTCAGTCAATCTATACAAGCCTTAGGTTTACAATCGACCCTTTTAACACATGATGGTGTTATTCAGTTAATGGACGTATGCCAAAAAAATCGAGTCCTACAGGTAAAAACGATGTTTCTTATTGTTAATTAACTTGATTATTTACTTACAGCACATAAATCTTAAAGGTAATAGAGCTCTACAACATGACGCATTGCACACTTTGGCCATTCATTTACCACATACAAATTTGCATCAAATAGATCTGGATGATGCAAACAGATTTTGCACAGTAAGTATGACTTGTAATATGTAAGATATAGGTCAAAACGAAGGACTACAAAGGTGGACCACTGACGTTTTGTAGATAGTATTTAATACAAATGATTCACCCAAACCATGACGTCTTCAATAATAGTAATAAAGCTCTTTATTACTTCTTTTGTATATTATATTTATTTAATATTATTACGCTTGCAGGCTGACATTTTAACAACTGAGGTTTGTCATTTTACAATAATTTTTAAATTTTAATTTTGATGATCAATTAGAAGTTCTCGATATTTCCTAACTGGACTAAAATGTGTTACTTGTGGATCCTTAATTCACCCAGGTTGTGTAAAATATTTAAAAAATATTGAAATTTTAAGTGAAATGTAAATTGTTGTGCAAGCAGTGTAAATGTAGATAAGATTTTAGAAAATAACAAAGAATCCTATTACAAACAAATAGAGGACGATCGTAGTGAAGTTAATTACCTAAAGGAAGTCATAAAACCAAAAGATTTCTCTATTAAATGTTTACATGATACAATTATCACATAAAAAGAACAATTAAAAATTATAAACTTTTTTCAAAATCTATGTACGTATAACACAAATCCTAGAAATTAAACGAAACAATCACCAATTGTGGATAATTCTGTAATTAATACAAATACGAAATCGTATGCTAAAGTGCTATCAAAAAATTCTCAAAATCAACGTGTCACGGCTGACAACACTTTCTCTAAAAGCGTGCGTAGAAAATTATTTAATCAGGAAGATAATGACCAAGATCGTATTTCTCAGAGTCAAACTGTTAACGCAACAAAATTAATGCTGCCATAGTTGTTAATACATTTCCTAAAAAAAACTGACTTTCCAGAAGAAAACTTAACAAACAACGATTTCATTGTAATTAAACCACAAAAAAAGTTACAAAAAAAAAGAAGCTTAGTATCTGGTACTTCAAGTAATACTGTAATAACAGGTGTTCAAAGAAAAATGCACTTTCACGTATCACAATTCCACCGTAATACAAGTGTTGATCTAATTTCCAATCATCTTAAAGCGAACCAACTATTAAATGCTGATATACAAAAATTGAAATCAAAATTTCCTGACATATATTCTTCATTTAGAATATCTATCAGTGAAGATTTTAAGGAAGCCATTCTAAATGACGCGTTATGGCCATCAGGTGCAGTTATCAATCGTTTTTTTGGCACCTACAGAAACCAATAGACCAAATGTGACTGCAAATAGCGTCATTAAATCCAAATAAACATGTTTAACTTTTAATTAATCTAAAAAAAATGATAAATCAATTGTAAAATGTAAATTTACAGAAACAATTTTACATATTAATGTTCAGAGTTTAAATAATAAAATTGACGAACTTGAAGCATACTTAAGTGACAAAAATTATAATTTCATTGGTGTCAACAAACATTGGCTATCTAGGCTGGAGCTTGATTGTGTAAGTCTTTAGGATTACGAAGTAGTGTCAAGTTTTTGTCGCGAAAAAGGTAAGCACGGTGGCATAGCTATATTTTCAAATTTAAATTGTAAAAGAATCCCTGAATCCTTTCAATTGCGGTACATTGTGATGTATCTGCGTGTAAAAGTAAAAATTATAAAATAATTACTATATATCGTTCTCCTTCTGGAAATTATGACATTTTTTTAAATACAATTAGAAAAATGCTTGATTTTCTATCAATCAGACAATAAAACAGTAATAACTGTTGATGTCAATGTTAAATTTAATTTAAATGATAATTATAAATGTACAACACTAAAAAATTTGTTACTTTCGTATAGATTCCATAGTGTACTAACAGCAAATATTTGCAAATATTCATTCATATCAATCCAAATTAGAAATATTGGACTTGGGTGTATCCAATCATAAGGCATTATTGTTTCAATCAAATCTAACAAAATGTAAATTAACTAAAACCAGAATTAATACATACCGGTTACTGAGGTAGGTCTGATCAATTTATTTTGCGTTATCAATACTATGGACTGGTCATTTATAAATGACAATGCCTTGGGTATTGAAGAGAAGTTTAGTACATTTATTAAGATAATTACTACTGCCATGTAATGCTCATTCGAACAAAAAACTAGACGCATAAATAATAACAAAAAACCTACATTATGGTTTGACAATAATTTAAAAATCTTACTTGAGCGTGTACTACTTCTGTCAGAAACGTACAGTAATAATCCTAGCCCTGAAAATCATACCTCCATCAAATCATAACTTAACAAATACAGACAGGCCATACGTAGTGCAAAAAAATGAGTAACAATTATTATATTTTAAATTCGTATAATCCACAAACTGCTATGTGGGATATTATAAAAAATAATCAAATGCACACAATTCCAACATGTCAAGTTAACTTATCGTCCAATAACCATTTTGTACAAACTGCGGAACAGATAATACACAAATTACCTACAACTAAAACGTCATTTTCAAAATATCTCGACCCAGTGACAACATCAAACTATGCCTTTTCTTTTAGGTTGGTAACGTATATGAAATCAGGGATATAATAACAAATTAAAAAATAAGAAAAGCAAGGATGCATACCATCTAAATAGTCCGACAATAAAATACATTCTAAACTTAATTATTACACCACTTACCAAACTTTTAAATCAATGTATCATAAATAATATTTTTCCGAAATGTTTTAAGATATCGAAGGTTGTTCCAATCTTTAAAAAAGGAAATAAGTCGGAGGTAAATAATTATCGTCCTATTTCAGCGGTACCCATTTTCAGCAAAATTTTTGTAAAAGCACTTGATATCTAGATGGTCAATTATTTAGAAGAAAATAACCTATTCAATCCTAATCAATTTGGTTTTGGACGTGGACATTCCACAACCAGTGCAATACACAATTTAACAAAATACGTATTAGATGGGTTTGAGAAAGGTAAATACACAGGGTCAATATTTTGCGACCTAAGTAAGGCGTTCGATTGTGTTTCACATTCTATATTAGTTAGCAAATTACATTTTATGAATTTTGATACAGGTGCAGTAAAATTATTAAGTTCTTACCTAAACGAGAAACATCAGTTTGTAATATTCAATTCTATTAAATCTGATACACTACCTATAAAATACGGGGTTCCTCAAAGATCAGTTTTAGGCCCGATATTATTCCTTATTTACATTATGATTTACCAAATTGTGATAGTACAACTCATTGGACGTTATTTGCAGATGATACAACAATAACAAACCAAGAAGGAACTACACACGTCAATGATGGATGCGGAAACGAAGGTGAATGATTGGTTTTTAGCTAATAAGCTTCACCTAAACAATTCCAAAACAAACAGTAACATTTTCGCTTAGACCCATATCAAGTATGTTAAACAATACTGACATTACTTTCCTTGGTCTCAAAGTAGACAAAAAGATAACATAAGCATAAGCATGCCATATACCTTAGGGAAAAAATTGTTAAATCTACTTTTCTTATATGAAGTCTAGTGAAAATAGTGTCATAAAGTGTACACATTTCTTACAACATATTATGTTGGGGGACACTCTTCCTCCTTTAACGAGATTTTTAAATTGCAAAGACGTGCTGTTCGTGTAATGGCTGGTTTAAAATATCATGATGATTGCAAGAATGCCTTTATCAACCCAAACATTTTAACGTTACCTTCCATATATATCCTAGAGTCTATATTGTATGTCAAATGTAACCTAAATGTGTACTGTCTGAATAATATGCAACACAGTTACCACACACGTCAACAAGACAACGCCGTTGCCCCATTTAATAGAATAGAAAAATCAAGAGATTTCTCTAACTATTATGGAATTAAGTTCTTTGTTTTACCCACGACAATCAGGCAATTGGACGGTAAATGCCTAAAAATAAAACAAAAAAAATTCTTAGTTTATAAATCATTTTATAATATTAATGAGTTTTTAAACTATAAATTTAGCAGTAGTGACTTTACTTAATGTACTCTATCTACTTACAGAATCAGCTCTATGGAATCATATTTTGTTAATCAAAATTTTATTGTTCTAATAGCCTTAATGGCAACTCTTCTTATGTGACGACGTGTGTAAAACTTTTCAAGTTAACCACCAATAAATTATTATTATTGTTATGCATATGACTTATTTGATATGAGAAACATTTTTTAAAGAATTCTTTTTTATGAGCAGGTGGTTTCAGTGTACCTTTAAATCTTACATTTAATCTAAATTTTAGTTTGTTATATAAATAACTGCAGAATGATCAAAGCACACGGAACGAATGTTTATTCATATTCAACCATTTTCAACTTTGCAGCTTGTGTGAAACATGCTGGTATTTTCTTAAATGTCAAAGATAAGCGGTATGCAAGAATTTTGTATTTTTTGAATTTTATACTTTGTCATGTTATCAATAAATGAATCGTCAAGGATGCTGCAATAATTAAACTGTGACAAAACAAGAGTGATAGCATAATTTTAACCCTCCTGGACAATATTGGTGACTTAATTCTTTTCAATGAGTAATAAGCTTTCTGAAGACACATATGCACATGCTGCTTAAATTTTAGCTCAGAATCGAGTAGTACGCTCAAATTTTTGGCAACATTTGTGAATTGCAGAGCATTATGACTCATGGTAATCTCAATATTTAAATCCAGGAAGATTCTTTCAGGTGCTGTGGACAAAAAACTATAGTTTGTGACTTCAGGGGATTCACTTCCAAGCACTACTGTTTAAAAAAGTTGAAAAGGCTATCTAAATCAGAATTTTACTTGGCACAGGCCTCAACAGCTTTATACAGCGGAAAAGATAAATATAGTTGTGTGTCATCTGTATAGTAGTGATATGAACAAAAATTAATAACTGATGATAAATGACGTGTAAATGGCATACAATGGTCCCAGAATCGACCCTTGGGGTACCCTAGACTTCAATTCTAATACGTCAGAAACGTTGAAATTAATCTTGATTTGTTGAGATCTGTGCCTAATATATTCTCTAAAAAAATTATTTAGAGCTATCTTGATCAGATTCTCCCACTATATCATCGATCATTTTGATTAGTGCACTTTCGGTAATGTAATCTCTCCTAAAGTCTCCAAGTGTGTTGCAGGTAGTATTTTGTTGCCCTCCTGATATTTATTTAGCCGTTTCTGTAATATTTTTTTAATGATTTTGGAGCAAGCATGAAGGATGCTTTTGGGACCCAACTCTCTGAGTGTAGAGGAATTGTCTACATTTGGTATAGCCTTAACTAATATTTTTTCCAAAGTAGCGGATACGTTTCTTCCAGTAGATATGTGTTAATGATGTGAACAAGATAATTCTTCACTTCCATGCTACACATTTTTATCATTCCGGTATTAATTTCATCTGTAGCCTTTGCAGTTGATGTAATTAAACTCAGAACTTCCAATACTTCAGAAGAGTCAGTCAATGAACCCCCCGCCCCACTTTTAATTATGACCCCTAAAAAATGCCCCTCATGAACGAACTTGACCTTGATTTTATGGCAAATAATTTTTGTATAACCTCAAACTGTGATTGGTGGGCAGTGGCGTGTCCCTGGTTTGTCGGCCATTTTATCGGTAATTTTTGTTTTGGCGGGAAATTTGTAATAGTATTCTAATAAGTGGTCTCATACTATCTCATAAGACAACAATAGATCTCCTGAACTTGTTCTCGGGGGTTCGCCCTTTTTCAGGGTCCAGAAATTATGACCCCTAAAAAATGCACCGCCACTGGTTGGATTTTGTCCATTAACGAACTTGATCTACATTTTATGGCAAATAATTTTTTTACAGACTCAGGCTGGAGCTGTTATTGGAGGGCTGGTTTCTGATTGGTCCGTTTCACTTTTTTAATTACGACCCCCTAAAAAATGCCCGGCCACTAGTTTTGTTCATTAAGGAACTTACCCTAGATTTTATGGCAAAGAATTTTTGTACAGCCTCAGGTTGTGGTTAGAGGACAGTGGCGCGCCCCTGGTTTCTAATTGCACCTTTTTGGTGTCAGATCAATCTCAATCAAATACATAAACAGATTTTTAATTACAACAAGTAGCGGATATAGAAACAAATTCAAGATAAAGTATTTAACGGTTTTCCCAATCATTAATATAGAGTAATTATTTTCTGGATTTCCCCAGTTATGTAACCGCAATAATACCCTTGTCGACCATTTTGTTTCGTCGGCCATGGCGGGTAATTTAAAATAGTATTCTAACAAGGGGTTCTCATACTATCTCATAAGACAGGTATAGGACGCCGTATGTCCCCTTGGTTTCGGATTGGTGTACCAAACCAACGTAATGTACTACTTTTATATCTATCCATCATCGTCTTTTCAACTTACAGCTTGCGAAAACCACATTACAAGCCTCTAGCCATTAAATAAAGTAAGTAAAATAAGGGTAAGGGTTAAAATAAAAAACGATCTCTTACCAGGGTTGTTGTCGATGATCTTATTGCAAGAACGCCCTAATAGGGTAAACACTGCTTACAGTCACAACACTTTCCGCGTTTTGTTTATAACTGAATAATATAAAGTACTTAACGGCTTCCAGCAATCCTTAATATAAAGTAATTTTCTGGATTTCCTCAGTTATGTAACCACAATAATATCCCTTCACTTTCAATCGCCTCTGACGTACTTGGAAAAACCCCGTAATTAGCTAATTACTTTAAAGGCAATCATACCTTGAAATTACATAAAAGATAGACAAGTCGACTTTCATTTCCAATTTTGATGATTGCTTCTGCCAACCTTATTCAATTTAAGCCAAAAAAACAAAAACAATGTCTAGGATGTTGATTTGAAATCAGTTTCTCACACCCTTATCCGAATTAATACAAAAATAAAGACAATGTGCACGTCTATGGTGTTGATTTGAATTCAGTTTCTGCCAACCTTACTCGATTTAACAGAGAAATATTGAGCAAGAGTAGGATGCTGATTCGAAATCAGTTTCTGCCAACCTTATTCGATTTAATACAACAACAAGAAAAGATGTAAGTTTAGGATGTTGATATGAAATCAGCTTCTGCCAACCTTATTTGTATTAAAACAAAAGTCTAGGTTGATTTGAAACCAGTTTCTGACATCCTTATTATCGTATATAGTTCAATCTGTCTCTGAATTCTCTATTGGAATACAGAATAATATGCAGGATGTTGTATTTAGAAAACAGAAATTTTACAATTTCTCAAAGTTTGTAAATAACCTTTTAATCGTGTACAAATCCTGAAGTTCTATTACGTATACTTCTACACCTATGGCTACAAATTTTAGCTACTTTACAGTTTGGGTAATAAATAGAAGATTTGGTGCCTTTTGCTCAGTCGTAGATTAAATTGGACCAAGTTCATAAAATTATCTATTTGTCCTATTAACCCAAAAAATATTTACATGTACCTAGATATGTTCGCTTTAAAATCGACGTTGCTTCTTCCTGAAAATAATAGTTAAATACTCGGACGCCAACTTGTTTTTAAATGTGGAATAAACAAGTAAACCATTATACAATAAATTTAAAAGAAAATTTCTACAAGTTTTATTACACAACCTATACTTAATTATTAACAGAAATACTTAAATCTAGGGTTAGTAACGTTAAAAAACTAATGAATAATTATTAATGTTGTGAGTAATTAATGGAAACAAAATACCTTTTTTCTTGGTCACACTGTAGATGACGAAATGGATGCATGCTGTGTCAGCGATTTTGGAAAATTGATGCGTAATATTACTTCAGGTGAAACAAATCTGGATTTGTATGCTTTGTAATTCCCAAATACATAAATTCTTGATTAATCGTTCTAATACGGTAAATTTGATTAACAGTAAAATAATTAATTGCGTTGATGTATATAACGTGTAAAAAGTATCAGTAAAGGTGAAATTAAAGTAAATATTAAAAAATAAAACGTGCCTGGAAAAAGCAAACGTCTCAAACTTTAATATAATAGTTTTTTTACAACTTATCATACAATTATATGGCACTTTTTTTTAATTTAACAAGCAATAATGGACGCTGCATCCACCTTCTTAACTCAACCAAAACGATGCTAAGGTCTTTGCGCATGAACATGTCTGAAACTCGAACGATATGCGTACGAGCTCTAATTAAAACAATTAAATGCATGTTTTTATGCAACTAGATATGCAACACACGCTGCAGGAAATGCACGTTAATTGGCTACATAAACGTAAATTTTGTTACAAACGTAAAAAGTTTGTTACAAGTTGACAACACTGTAACACGTTTCAGATAAAACTCTGAACAAGTAGCAAGAGTAGTAAACAATGGGCGTAGTAAACGTTACGCCGCTCGTGTAGTGGGAGTTCATGAAGCAACTGCTTGTAGAGCGACCTTCAAGTATGAACAAACAGGAAGCACTTCTCGTCCTCAAAAATCTTCTTCAAGAGATGATAGCTTTGCCTTAACATGGTGGATGGACGAAAAAGAATGTAGAGAAGGACTGCTGAAATGTTTAATCAGAATTTAATAACAGAATGCGAAAGTTTTAATGGTGGGTCAATTATGGTGTGGGGAGGGATTTCATGTTTTCCCGGTGGTGAGGCGGTCAATAGTGCGAAACTTTTTACCTGCGAGAAGCCCCGCTATGAACACCATAGAACATTTGTGGAATGAATTAGGAAGAAGGATACGTTCTCGCGAGAGACCTCCAGAAAGTGTCGCAGGAATGGCAGATGCCTTAATGGAAGAATGGCATTCGTGAAATGCACTTTAACATGATATCTTTTTTTTTTATGTTTGTGGACCTGAACAGGCTGAATTTGGCCTATCGTGCTAAAGCACTCAGGAACACTTAGGAGGATGGATAGAGGGATAATGAATTGCCAATAGATGCCTATGAACAGCTACCTTAAATTTCCTCATATCATAAGTGAGAGGAAAACAGGAACTAGGGAGATCATTCCAGAGTTTGGAAGCCGTGTAGAAAAATGTGGATTGCGTCCGTTTGGTACGACAAGTGGAGATTTGTACTCCATACTGATGATGTGAATGAGCGAACCGAGTGTTTCTCGCAAAGATAGCCCGAGATGGTATCAAAGAATATAATTCAGCAGCACAATAGCCGTTGTAATAACGATAATACAAACAAAGAACTGAAACCATCCTTCTATGCTCAAGGGACTGTATGTGAGAAGTTAAGGACGGGTCATTTATAAGCCTAATCGCTCTCTTTTGAATACGATCAATGAGATCGAGACCGTATTGGGGAGCACTAACCCAAAGGTGAGAATTATATTCCAGATGAGGCCGAATTTGGGCCTTATATAGCAGAAGGAGTTGTCGAGAGGTAAAGTACTGCTTAGATCTGTACAAAAAGCCTATTTTACGAGCAGCTGTTTTGGTAGCTGACAGAAGATGGTCAACCCATGAGAGATTTGAAGATACAGTCATACCCAACAGAGTAATAGAGTCTGAACACTTAAGAACTGAGCCATTCATACTTACAACAGGAAATGATCGATCTTTTTTGGCGGACATAAGGCAACACTGAGTTTTGTTAGCATTAAATTTAACTAGATTATTGTTTCCCCATTCGAGAATACGTTGAATGTCTTTGTTGATTGAATTTGCCATTTCAGCTTTAATTTCTTGATTTGACATAGAAGGTGGATTATCACTATGAGTAGACTGAGATGAACTACATTGAAGAGTACTATCGTCAGCAAAGCAATGGATGGGGTTAGTTGTAGAAGAAATAAGGTCATTTATGTACAGCAGAAAAAGTGTAGGCGCTATAACGGATCCCTGTGGTAAGCCCGCGTTAATGCTAACTTCTTTTGAAAAAAAGCCATCAACTACGACACGTATTCGTAAAATAAAAATGTTTTTAAACTTATCAGTTTATTTCACTAGAAAACTGTGTTTTGACAAATTCAGAAAGTTGGTAATATGCAAGGGGTCACCAAAAATGCTGCAATTTGGACAAATTTAGAGATAAGTCAATGAATAAAAAACAAAATTCTCGTAAAAGAAGCATCTTTCATATAGGGTGTAAACACTTTTTACACTATTGTTTGATTAACACGGGTTGAAAAAAAGAAATTACCTATCAACCAATAAAAAAATTTAAAATTCAAAAATATATGTTAAAGTGAAAAATCAAGTGCGTCACTTTTTTTTTGGAACTGAGTGTATTATGATAATGTTGTAGTTCTTTCGATTCTTTGTTAATCATAGTTGTATATGCAAAAATAATAACAATTTTTTTTTAGGACACAAATCAATACATTGAAATTTTGAATAATATAAGAAAACTATTGCTAGTCAAGGTAATGAATGAACCACCTAGTGTAAATAGCTATAGTGCATATGGTCCCGATTTGTCTCTCTCTTGTGATGTAGATTATATGCCTCGCTCTACTTGGAAAATTCCAAGAAATAAAGGCAGGTTTGAAATTGTATCTGTACCTGAAACTAATTTTACATCATCAATAACGCCAGTAAATTCAAATACTTCTATTCCTAATGAGATTAGTCCAAAGGAAATTCTTAATTGGTCACCAGCATACTCGTCCTGCTCACAAAAAACTAATTGGTCAAATGTGAAAGCTTTAGAGAATATAGAATCACAGAATCAAGTTGATGTTGAAATTAAAAAATCTGAAAATGTTGTTTCCAATGACACTACGACGTTTAGAAGAAATTTAAATTTCGAAAATAATAATAATCGACCGATTGATAAAGATGTAAGTGAGGCAACTACTGAAAGTGTCGAGAGGGATTTAGGAGTTAATACTTCTAAAAATGGTGGCACCAATAATGATTTCAAATCAAAGACCCAAAGAGAAATAATTCACTTGAAAGAGAATAAACAGAGTAATGAACTTGAAGATGTATTTAATAAATGTGATAGCTCAGTTATACTGATTGGTCCGACTGTAAAGGAATTGGTAAATATTTCTAATAATGATGCTAGTTTAGAACTAGATCTAGATACTACCGCATTTGAATCGATTATTTCGACGGAATTGGACATATTTAATAGTGGAAAATGTTCTGTAAATAATGATACATTTCCAGAGAGCACCAACACTAGTAGTTATCCGGATGTAAAACTTATTTCAGACGAATTTTATTCAACATTTAATTGAAGCAATAAATGAATTGTAAAAACTCAATTACAATTTTGTTTTTATTGTATAATTAAATTGTTACAAATATTGTGATAACAAACAGTAAATATAATGTTTACCAGCAGAGAAATATACACAAATATAAAATGCACGGTACTTTAGTGTAGATTTTTTTTGAGTCACATTCATTTTACATTGCAGTATTTGGTGTTTACAGTAGTAT
This sequence comes from Vesta saturnalis, assembly GCA_036346205.1. Taxonomy (NCBI): domain Eukaryota; kingdom Metazoa; phylum Arthropoda; class Insecta; order Coleoptera; family Lampyridae; genus Vesta; species Vesta saturnalis. The sequence continues at coordinate 536,859 of JARFJB010002255.1, read as the reverse complement.
TGCAATTTGTGTAAGTTTTTCTTACGGCAAAAAACATACTTTGTTCACTTTTAAAATGGTCCATTTATTTTTTCCAAATTCACTTTAGAAGTGAGTCTGGAAAAAATCTTACTTAAAGTTAATGTGTTAAATGTTACATATTTGATCAAAATGACTGTATTAAAAATAGCTCTGAAGATGTGTGAGCTGCTAATCGATAAATTTAGTTATGCAATTGAAAAGTTAAAAAATTCATATCTAAATGTGTTACGGGTTTGTTAGTTCTGATAAGTCATCCTGACTTGGCTGAATAGGTCAGTATCAATAGTAAATAATAACAGTGTCCAATTTTGATATAAAATCAACACTGCCATTTCCTAACAGTTAGAGCTGCATATATCTTCAAGTCGTGGTTCTAGAGTAAATTTTTCGCAGCTCATCTGGAAACGAAATTGCAGTTTTGATAATGGCAACTTCTAAATGTCTGTACATTCAATACTCTGATGATGTTTTTAAAAATCCTCGTTTCATTGTTACCATGTTAACCAAAATACATAGCTGTTTCTTAATTATAACTTTTGTTCAATTGTGTACCTATAACTGTGTAGAAATGTATGTTTGGTTTATGTACTTATTTTTTCATTTTTATCATTTTGGAGAATTTAAATTTATTTAAATGTTAATACAGGGCATTTTACAGTTTCCGAGACAAGTTTTTATTAATAGAGTACTTAAATATTATTGAAAAATATATGTATCTAAATTTGTTCCATTAAAATCTAATATGTAGTTTTCTTTAAATAAAGTTAGATAAACATTTTGTGGTTTTTTTACCCAGAAAATTTAAAATAATTACATTATGTTAACCCACTAATTTTCTTTGCACGATTGCAATTGCTTTATATAAATTTGGAAATGTGGAGACGAAACCTGTAATGAGAGCCTTAGAATATTCAAAATTTTGAGCTAAATTATACTCATTTACATTATCTTGTTTCTTTTTTTATTAAAATTATGTCTTAACAGAAGTCACAAAAATATTATTCAAAAAGTAAATTATACCAAAATTCTAAAAATAAACTCTGAATTGTGTCATCCCACTGATTTTACTCGAGATGTTATTAACTAAAAAAACGGTAACATTTTGATTCTTATTTTCCAGAAATTTTTAATTGCCGTTCTTTTGTTATTAGCGATTCTGCTACAGATACTGCGAAATTGAAATTGAAAATATGAATGACATTTTTGCTGCACTAAATAGCAGACACTTCCTAGTTCGTAAAAAAAAATAGGCGTCCATTATCAGTATTTAATTACAACGCTGAACATATTTTAAAAGGAGGTAAAGAGTTGTTTCAAAATATAAAAATTACGTCGCATAAATTTCGAAAATAAAGTCTAATGTCTACTGCATTGACGGATTTATATGACAGTTACTGGAATACTTTCACTTTTAGAGGATTTGAAAAAAAAAAGCCATCAAATATTTATTACTTCACATTTAAATCAGGACCCTATCGAAAACTTTTTTTCTGTAATTCGTGGCCGAGGCACAATATACATTTCCAACTGTCCAACAATTCCGAATTTCGATGCAACACAATATGTTTATTAGGCTTCAAAAAGACATCAACACAAGAAATTCCGAAGCTGATGAAGACATGGAGCACTTGGAATTGAGCCATTTAAAAAATTCTCTAGTATCTCCATACCTACCAGGTGGGTAAACCCGATTTATTAAAATTTTGGGTATATTTTGATGTATGTATTGAGATTCTAGTGGTGATGAGACAGCACAGCATTCCTGAACAACGCCACAGTGATAGAAGAGGTAGAAGGTGTGGTATTATCTGTACGTGTGTTGAAAATATTTATATATACATTTTTATGTTTGAAGGGACTTGTAATGTCTTAGAAAATGAGCGCTTGGAAGATGAAGACAGTCAAGTGGAAGATGTAGTTTTAGACAATACGCCAGTTTCATTAGAAACGTGTACAATTACTTATGTGGCCAGGTATTTAGCAAATTCTGTACTAAACAAGTTTAAATGTAACTATTGTGCAGATGTACTTTAAAAATGTTCAGAGGCGCCTTTAGAAAGAATGAAGCTTTCCTTTTCGCTAAAGATTATAATAGTACTCAGTAAAATATTTAAAACGACAGTAGAACACAGGCACCATCCGCTCCACTTTTTTACGCCATAAGCCCCGCCCACTGGAGCACATTCCCCTTTACTTTTTTACTCGTCCACGTGGGAGGTGTGTTTTTGTCGGCATTTTTTTTTGACGGCTTTTCAGAGACCATTTTCAGCCCCTTGATGGAATTTTCACCCTGATTTGGTTGTATTAAGAGCCTCTTTGGCAGTTCAGCTCCTGGAAGGTAGGCAAACGCGTGCGCATACAATGTTCTGAATGCAGGTCCTAAGGGCCCTTTCACCTGATTAGTTTCTGATTGGTTCTTAGACCCACCCAGCTTCTGAGCTCTGATTGGAGGCTTAAGGCTCTGTAATGGTTACGGTGGGAAATTTGAAATAAGGGTGCTCTAATGCTAACTTGTAAGACAGCGATAAGAACTTGTGTTAGGTCTGCGGCCTCTTGTGGCCACCTTGTTGCGAAACTTGAATTTGCTTGAATCTAGTGGTGTATGGACTAATGAATATTTTTTCTGTAATAAAGGTAGCGTCACTTAGCGGTAGGACTAATTAGGGTTTGTTTGTTTGTTTGTTTGTGGTGTATAGACTAATGAACATTTTCTGCAATAGATGTTGATCATGCACGTATCTCTCGGCTCTTTCTCAAACAAACTAAACAATCAATCAACTAAATCAATCTCAATAAAAACCAGCATACCGTACAGTTTACAAAAACCAACTTGCAGTTCAAAAATGCTGATTTGGTTTAATTAATTGCAGCTTGCTTGCTCAAAATCAGCCATTGTTCAAAATACCAAATTGCTATAACGGAAATAAGAGACAAAAGGTTTTAACGGTTTATTATTACATGCGAATCAATAACTACGAAGTTTAAAACCAGCAAATACGTACCGCATAATGCTATTAATTATTTTATTAAAAAATAGCATAACATTCACACCTTTATCTAATTAACTAAACAAATGAGTAATAACACATGAAAATCTTTATTGGCATTTTTGTGAACAATATCAAGTAAAATAGGTATATATTAAAAATAATACGCATACCTTCAGATGTGTTTTTCTTTCGACTGTTCTAATAATAACTGTCTTGGAGAACTAAACTAAATATTGAAATATTTTATACTGTTCACTAAACCCGTTTTGTGTTTTTACTTATGAATAGTTGATATAAAACTGGCTATTGGTTTCTCCCATCATCATTCAGTAATTTGTAGAATGTAAATATACAAACCTAATTATCTATATCACCTTACTGCAACTCGTATTTACCTTTCCCTTTCGTAGACTACTTAGAGCCACTTTATATGAATTTATATAAAACGATGTTTTGTTATTTGCAACACACATTTAAAAGATTTCACCTATATGATAAAACTGTTTTTATGGAATGCAGTTATTATTATTAAACAGTTATACAATTTCATTTTATATGAATTGGAAAGTAGCAATGAGCCGTCAACATGCGTTAATTAATGTCCTTACAAATACTTGCTGCTGCAAAAAACATTAAGGTCTAAATATTAGGTGAAATTATAATCATTTCCTACCCTAGCGTTTGTCAACATCTTTACATTCGAAAATTATATCTGATTTATTTGTATGTTCAATTGCTCACACGCACACGCACCCACACACGCACGCACACACGCACGCCAGTACGCCCACACGCGCGCACACACACGCGCGCGCGCACACACGCGCACACAACACACCACGCACGCGCACGCACGCACGCAAATCACTTTTAAATAAATAAATCAGCAGCAATTAAGTAAGCAGGTCATTGATATTATAAATTAGATATATACCATAAACTATTATTGTTAATGCACGATGCGTGTGCCAGCATTTAGTAAATATTTAAAAGACAACAACAAACATGATTAACTTGATGTTAAAAGATAAGCACGTTAAAACAGAGTGGTGTATACCTGTGATTGCAGTTTTTTTTCACCAAAAATTTTTCTGAAATAGAAGTTGATCATGCTCGCCTCTCTCTTGCTACGAAACTCTTAATTAAAACAACTAAAACGCTTTATTTATCAGAGTAGAATGGTTGAAAAACAAGCATTATACAGTAATTTGATTATCGCATCATTTATAACTAAACATGTGGAAAACTTATTTACAAAATCAAGTAAGACTAGATTAATAAATGCATGGTTTTTCGGATATATCGCCTGCTTGAGCGCCAGCACAGATGGTTCGTCGAGGGGACGTCGCATTGGAGCGGCACGAGATGAGGGTGCTTAGCGCCCTCACACCGTCTAATATTGTACGTATATGCATTTCAAAATTACTTTATTTGTTATTGCACATACATATTTAAAACATATTAAAAGCGTCTTTACATCGCACTTTTGCTGAGTATTTATGTTCTAGATAAATACATATCATAATTAGAAATATATTACCACTTCATTTTCACCTTTCTTACTTATAATTCCTTATCTACACTAATTACAGAGAGAGAAATCAACTTCTATTATAGAAAATATTCTCTAGTTTAAAAGTACATCATATAGGTAAAATTTCGCGACGCGAGGCTTTCGGCGAAGGCTGTTTCGGCGATCCCCACTCCAACCCTCCCCGAACATAACCGAGATTGTAAGACAGGTGTAGGGCGTCGCAACTTGTTCTCGGGTCTTCGCCCCTTGTGATCTGAACTTGTTCGGGGGCCATCGTGTATTGTCGTGGTACTCTTGGCGCAAAATTTGAATGTGTATTATAATAAGGGACACAACTTGCTCTCGGGGTTTCGCCCCTTGTATTTAAGTGCTTAAATTCTGATTACTTATTGCGAAACATTTGAACTTTTATCGTAATAAGAGGCCTATTGCTAACTTATAAGACAGACATTGGACTTCGAAACTTGCTTACGGACCTTCACACCCCTGCCTTGGCTCCCATGTCTGGCTGGAAATAGTATTCTAATAAGGGGCCCTAATGCTAACTTATAAGACAAATATAGGAATTTGTGTTAGGTATGCGCCCTCTTGTCGTGGCTCCTTGTTGCGAAATTTGAATTTGTGTAGCCATCTAGTTGTGTATGGACTAATTAATATTTTCTGTAATAAAGGTGGCACCACCTAGCGTTATATTTCTAGAGCTAATTAGGGTTTCGTTTGTGGCACCATCATAGCATTATACCCCTTATTACAATACAAATTCATATTTCCAGCCATAACCTGCAGAGACTTAAATACAAATTCAAATTAAGGAACGTTACAACAAAACAACACTGAAATATATTTCGTGTGTATTGCATCATGAAGTAATTGGATATCCCTATATCACATTTTTGTTTTCGACAATCGCTAAATACAAATTGCTGACTGGCACTAGTCACAATAGATTCTTGCAAGACGACTGGTCTGGTATTAAATTTACGCACACGCAATAATCGAACCTTCCCGAACGGAAAGTGAGGAGGGTCTTACGCGCTCTCTTTTCCAGATTCTCACTTTGTGCAGAATCCCATATGGACATTTCATTGCATTACATTGAAAGTCTTATTCTGTTTTTAGTCAATGGCAATAATTAAAAATCACATTTTATGTGCGCATCGAGAGTATTCCAAAATTGTGTTTAAATATTGAACGATTAAATGTAAAATATTGACAATTAAAAACACGACCTTTGGTAGCGTGCTTGCAGTTCGTTGTTGTTAAAGTTGAATAATTGAAGTAATAATTGACTATTATAAATATATCAAGCAATTATTTACAACAATCCTAAAAATGTTGGAAAGATAATTGCAATAGACTTAATCCACAAAAAAGGTGTAAACAGGATATCGTGGCAACAAAAGAAGCAAGGCTCCGATTGCATCACCGGCCAAATTGAGTCATCGGCTTGACTACATTGCAGTTATGTCATCGGCTTTCAACGAGGCCCCAGATAGGTACGGTTTTTAATAGTGTAAATAAATAAACGTTTGTGTTTCATTTTCTAAAGACTTGAATTTAAATTTCAAATTGAACAGAAAAAATTCAATTCAATTTTGATGAAAGGTTTTTATTGTTACATGTTAGTTTTAAAAAGGTTATATTAAATTATAGGTTTGATTTTTATGTATGTATTGTAAACAACGCATTGATTGCATTTTCGTTCAGATTTTGGATGTAATTAAATGAATATAATGTTTGATTTACTTTTATTGCTAAAGATGATTAATATTGAAAGCTTATACGAATATTGAATATGTGAATGCCGAAGGAAGTAAACTCATTAGGAATCCAGATAAATAAGCAAGTTGAATAGATCATAAGTTTGGTCAATGATAACAGTAATCATTTCGTTATTTTAACATTTGACCTAGCCTTTCAGTAAGAAAATATTTCGCAAACGTAAATATTAAAGTTCATTTACTCAAACAAATTAAATAGCAAGCGAATTAAAATTGAACTAGAAGATGATATCTTTATAAATTGAACCCATTCAGCTTTAATAAAACGTAATAAAACAGCACTGAAAAATATGCTTCCTGAATGTCAAATTAAAGTCAAACAAGACCCCCAAGTATCCAATAAGATTAGTTGGTTTTCTCAATAAACTCTCCCCCAAAGTGATGTACTTCAGGCAATGTAAGGCTTGATTTACTAAACTGAATGTATTTACACTTATTAGTATTAAGATGCATTCTGTTACTACCACACCACACCAAGTATAGAATCTGCATAAATCATTTAGAAAATAAGAATTACATTTATCAGTCTTAATTGACATAAAAATGTTTAGATCATGTGCATACAACACATTTACAATGTCTAAAACAGGATAACAGATCATTAATAAATAAGTTGAAGAAAAGTGGTGCAGGGCGTACACTTTGTAGAAGAGATGTCTAAAGGATCACACAGACTTCGGTTATTTTACACGGTTTTGAACGAACGGGCCAACCCGTTCGTTCAAAACCGATAGTATGTGAGCACGTTCGGTCCAGTTATTTTTTTTCGTTCCAGATCTGTCCATGACAGATATTTTACCCGTACAGTTCGCCCCGTTCGTTCAAGGAACGTAGTGTGTGTGCAAAGCACTGAGGATTTGTATACGAGGGGCGCTGTGATTAGGTAAATGAATAATCAATATTTATTAGAAAATATTAATAGAAACATTCGTAGAGGTTGCATTCGTCAATTACTCTTTTTAAAATGGCTTCTAATAATTCGAATGCCTTCGAGATTTTGTCGAGTTGTGCAGAGATTTCTCCAGTTTGCGGAAAATTAAATCACTTGAGTACCATGATAAAGTAAAGAAGAGTAGAGCGTACACAGAACTCATTGAAAAACCTCAAGAAATGGATGAAAATGCAAATAAAGACAGTGTGGTTAAGAAAATTGACTCTATCAGGGGAAGTTTCAGAAAAGAAATTAAAACAGCAAAAGCCTCGGAAAAATCAGGATAAGGAACAGAGCAACTTTACAAACGAAAGTTATGGTATTTTGAGCTACTGCATTTCTTATTGAACCAAGAAATGTCTGAGAGAATGTATCAAACATAGAACCTCAAGATCTGGTAAGTTAAATCAATTGGGCATTTGAGATTTTTAGCCCATTTTCTTCTGTTAGTTTTTTTCTTGTTTTTAATACAGCAACTACCGCCGTCACTGCTAAAATTGTATCTCTGGAATCTGGATTCGGTTTACTACTCAGGAAAAACTGACAGAAAAACACGTGGTGTAGGGAAATTTTCCATGCTCGTTCAAAACCGTACGGTTTTAATTGTTCGTTCAAAACCGTGCAAAATAAACCGAAGTGTGTGGGGCCCTTAAGATCTACAGACAGCCAAAGTGTTGTCACTATATGGCGAAACAGCTGATGGGAGTACACATATCTATGTTTACTTGTAACACCCGTATTAACTTCCGTTTAGAATGGCATTAATAAACTTGTCCTCTATAGTAGAAATTTTCTTTGATGAATTAGTGTGTTTAAGAATGGCGAAAATTGTGCAGAGCAGGGTTGCTACAAGTTCGCATTCTGAAAATTCCCTGACATTTCCAGGCAGATAAGTTCTTACATTTCCAATGTACAAAATGAATTTGTGGACGTCCGACTTCCTTAGATTAGAAATTTGAAACACTCTAAGTAAAGGAAATAATAGGCAACGTGTATTATATTCATTAAATCATACTGAAAATATGAGTGTCTTGCCACCGCGAGAATGTCAATATTAGAGCAGTGAACATTGAAATATTCTTTATTCAACTTAATTATGTAATTTTGTAACAGCAGGTTTACACAAAACACAAAGTAAAAACAATAAATAATGTACTGATGCAATATTTCATAGGTATCTAAAACAGATGGTGATAAAATAATACAAATTCAAAGTTCATGTTTATAGTAGAAACTTAAATTTGAAATTATATAAAAATATACATTATCATCCACTTACTGGAGTGCCTGCAATTGATTTGAATTGGTTGAAATATTCTTTTCAATTTTCTATTCGACTCTGGATTTATTTTTGATAACTCTCCACAATACTCAAGCTTCAACTGCACTTCATATAACAGAACCAGCAAACTATTTTAATACGTTGTTTATATTCATAGCACGGCACTCGGTACTTATAAAACTATAATAGAATAGAATTTTTTCATTTCACCATTTCAGCTACTCTACTCAATAAATCATAACAGATTGAACAGAACGGCGGTCTATTAGATTACACGTGACTGTAAAACCGTAAGAAAAGTTTATAATTCTTAAAAATCAACAATAACGGTAAATTCGTCTACATCCTGCCTCCGACACTCCAAGATCCATATCCAATATATTTTCAAATTAGTAAATAAAGTTACAAATTATCGACTGCGACAGCCGACAAACGTGAAAGATACAAGTTTAAAATGAAAAGAAGAGAGACAGAATAATATTATATTACCCGCGGTGGGTGGAAATATACAGCGTGTCACAATGTAACGAAAATAAAAAAAAATTTTGCTTAAGGACCAAAAATTTTATTAACCAAAAAAATATATATCTTATTTTTGGTCGAAAAAAAATTTAAACGTACTGTAGAGAAATGAATGAGATGATGAGAACAAATAATGAAATAATGTATATAGCGTTGGTATTATGTCATCCCCAATAACGACAGGGTGATTCAAATTAAGTTAATTGCGCGCGTCGTCGAAGTTAGCTGCAGTTTCCTTCTTTAACGCAGAATAACATTTATGTGACAGTCAATGATGTTAAAGTTTTTATCCACACAAAAAAAATTATTAATACCTACACTTTACAGTGATTCACACTGGTGTCGAAATGTCTGTTAATGTTCGATTCATGAAATTATGAACGATTATGGTGAGTATTATACATATAATCCTTGTGTGTATATATATAAAATAAGGTCAGTTAACCTAAAAACAAAATTGTGACAATAAGTGTGCAGTTGATAATAATTCCTGTTTTTTTTTTTGTAATAATTTTTAACACAATTTTCTTTTGCTCTATTTTATGAAGTTTATAATAAATAAATAAAAAGAAGAAGGGGGAAGAATAAGAAGAACGGATCACAGAGCACAATAGTGAAGGGAAGGAAAATGCATGTGGTAGGTAAGAGGTACTAATATATATGTGAAGACTATTATAAGGAGGAAGAGGAATGAATTAATGATCTTATCTGTTCGTAGGTGGGTTGATGACTGAAGATGACAGCTGACGAACCCTAAGTAGATAGGTTTTTCTTCTTTGTTTACGAACCCAGTGATTGCAGACCGAGACGATACCAACAGCTATAATGTGCGATGAATTTGATAGTGGACCAATATGATGACCCGTGGTGAACTTTAAAATTTTTGAACTATACCAGGAGGCTAAAATGAAGTACTAATGTAACGAATAAATTCTAAAGTGGCTTGATTACTTACGAACAATGGAGTCCCCTTTTCTTTCGTAAGTTTTAATTTGTATGTTAAAGAAATTCTTTGTATAAATCCGCTTCTTTTAGCGTAACTTTTGTTAAACAAATTGAAAAGTTTTAACTAACGTAGAAATAAAAATCCTTCTACAAAAGGAAGATCGAAACAGCTGATGATCTGAATATCTCAACGTTAGGCAAAGAATCGCTCTTTAACAATGGTCAAGCCTTATCAAGCATTTCGGAAGAATGTCAAGGAAACAGATTAGAATTTATTTAATTTTTGATATTGCTAGTGACATCTACCATTTTTAACCAAAATATTGAAAAAGGAACCTAGTTTGGTATAATTATAAATTAGAATTTTGTTTTATTTTTTTGAAAATTGAATTGAGATTGAATGCATGGACAGGAAAAAAAATGCATGAATGGATTAGTAAAATTGTATATATATTGAATCAAAGGACCATTGTACATTAAGAGTGGATGTAACTGTATATTGTGTGAATGAGAATAGTATATACAGAGTGAATGAGAATTGTGAGAATGAATAAAAAAAATTGAAAGTTAACCCCTAAGCTATAAATTAAGTGTTTAATTTAAATTATAAAACTGTAAAACAAAAAAATATTGTGTTCAATGACTATTGAACTGTAACAAGCGAATGGCGATTTACTTTTACAGTGGCGTAGTGCCGCGAAAATATTAGCTGCCGCCACATGAAGATTACGGAACTTTCCAATATTATCTGTTTTTCCCCTGACATTTCCCGATTTCCATACATTTTTCAAATTCCCTGACTTTTCCCGGTTTTCACCTGTAGCAACCCTGGTACGGGGTGGAAATATTATAGAAGTATAGAAGTATTTTGATGGTACTAAGAAAATTGTAGCAAGTATGAAGAAGAAACCATACCAAGTAGAGGTAAGTTGGTTATAATGTTTTGCATAACATTTCTAACAATATATATATATATATATATATATATATATATATATATATATATATATATATATATATAAAATATAAAAATCGGGGCTAAAATGATCACAGCCGCAATCAATTAATTCATTATTTTGAAAAGAATATTTCAACCAATTCAAATCAATTGCAGGCACTCCAGTAAGTGGATGAAAATGTATATTTTTATATAATTTCAAATTTAAGTTTATACTATAAACATAAACTTTGAATTTGTATTATTTTATCATCATCTGTTTTAGGTACCTATGAAATATTGCATCAGTACATTATTGTATTTACGTTGTGTTTTGTTATTCTTGCGGCTGCAAGGCACTCTTATTCTCAGTATGATTTAATGAATATAATATACGTTGCCTGTTATTTCCTTTACTTAGAGCAGGGATTCTCAAAGTGGTCGATATCGACCCCTTGGAGTCGAAATCGGTTTCCCAGGGTTCGACATACATGAAAACTGATTTTGAGGGTTGACGAGGTCTAAAAATCGACCCCTATTAATTAACACAAAATCTTATTTGAAACTTTCAAGGTACGACTCTATGAGTTGTATTACGTGTATTTTAATAGGAAGTATCATTGTTGTACTTTTAAAATTTGACGCAGATACGCGATTTAACACGAACGAAATCATGATTAAGTTCAAGTCCAAACATGCTCCTGATATTTTGCTATATAATAAGCTTGCACTTAGGTTGAAAGTTCATTTGCCTTTTGAAATTCGTTGGAGCTTGAATGATAATACACTCATCTACCAATTTATTTCAAGAGATTACAAAGTGATTACATAGTTAAATAAAGTGATTGAAAAAGAATTTACGAAGTGCTTAGTTACCTACGCTCGTTAATAGCTTAACCATACATTTCTGCAGTTTATGAAAAAGTAACAGGGTAAGTACCAAAAAAACGTTTTAATATTTTTTGAAATTACTTAAGAAAAGTTGTTACCTAAAATTATAAATGTTCAATTTTCTTTGTTTTCTTTTTTGCGCTGATTGGTCCCTAATACAAAATTTCTATACTATCCAAGTTTATCAATGAGTAAGTTCGTGACCATACCTAAAAAACATCCAGTACCTAGATGTGATAGAAATAAGCTCGTGTGCAAATTTGACAGTTTTATAGTTGTTTTTTTAAGTAGTTTCTTAAACATTTTTTTTGATTTGCAGGTTTACTGCGAGTTTTATGATGACAGACACGAAAAAAAATGCAGGCAATACAGTTTGGACTAATTGAAGTTTGGATCTATCAAATCAACACTTGCCGATGTATCTCATATGTGAAAAAGTATTCAGTAACGATGTCATAAAGCCTTCAAAAATGGAGACCACTTATCAAGAGTACATGCTGACAAAAAAAGTAAGGCCTTGTCATTCTTTCAAGCACTTAAAGAAAAACTAGAGAAAAGGCCATCCATAAGATCGATATTTGCGTCATCATCTATGCAATACGTTGATGGTTTACGAGCGTCCTATAATATATCTTTACTAATAGCGAAGTCGGAGAAACCCCACACAATTGGAGAGCAGCTTAACCGACTCTGTATCTCTTATAATAACAAAGATAGACACAGAACGTGGGTAGATTCTAGACACCCTGTATATATATATATATATATATACACAGGGTGTCTAGACATTCACAAAAAGTTGACTATGATCCTTCATTCTGTGTATAATAATTATAATATATCGTAACTAGGAAAGTACATACAGTTCAAGTTTGAATCGATTGTGACTTGCCTCCTCGATAGCTCAGATGGAAGAGCACCACTCTGGCAAAGTGGAGGTCGTGGGTTCAAGTCCCACTCGAGTTAATCTTTTACTGTATGTACTGTAAAAGTTAATTTTAAATACTAATTAAATTATATATATATATATATATATATATATATATATATATATATATATATATATATATATATATATATATATAAACACATACATGAGCACTAAAGGCCTAGCAGGCCCATGGCTTGTTTTGATAGTTTATCCTACTCCTTTCTATTTCGGCCTTTTTCTTCCCACCTTCTAATGTTCAAAAGTTAAGATTTTCTGTCACCTCCTTTTTCCACTAACTTTTGGGTCTTCCTCTTCTTATTTTTCCCCCTATCGTACTCTTATAAACTTTTTTTGGTATTCTATGATTGTCCATTCTTATTACATTACCTAACCATCTAATCCTTTGTGATTTTATGACTCCAATTATGTTTGGTTCAGCGTATTTTTCATATAATTCCTTGTTTGTACGTCTTTCCCACTGTCCGTTTACATATTTTCCTCCAACGATTTTTCGCTCCCACACTTTCAAGCTTAGCTGGTCACATTGCCTCAAACACCACACCTCACACACGTAAGTCACTACTGGTCGCACTATAGTTTTATACACTCGGAGTTTTATTGCAGGTGATAACGTTGTACTAAAAAAAAAGTTTTTAGAGCTGCCGCACTTTTAATTCCCGCTGCCGTTCGCACTTTTATTTCTATGGTATTGTCCAATTTCTTCGTCACTATAGTTCCTAGGTACCCAATGTTTCTACTTCTTCAAATTCGTATGTTTTAATTTTATTAATTTCAAGTCCTACGTCATTAGCCGTTATTAGCAGCATTTTTGTAACTTCCATTACTTGTTAGGATAGTTCGATCATCAGTGAATGCTAAACACTGATGGCGCCTTTGGTAGATTGTTCTGTACCTATTTATCTCTGCAGTCTGTAGTTCATAATCTAGTATCAAATTAAATAAAGTTGTCGAAAGAGGGTCTCCCTGCCTCAAGCCTCTTTGGACTTTGAATCCCTTCATTAGTGTTCCATTTATTTTGACTTTGTTTTCTGTGTTTTTCAATGTCCATTGCTGTGAGTTTAATAATTTTTCTGGTATTCAAAGGTGATACAGTGCAATATACAGCTGGTACGCTGTCATAAGCTTATTTGAAGTCCAAAAACAGTAGGTGAGTATCTAATTTAAATTCGTGACTGGAGGCTTGTATTTCTCGTAGCGTGTATATCTGGTCATTTACTGATCTACCTCTGCGAAATCCACTTTGGTATTCTCCTAAGACCTTCTCTGCGTATTTTTCTAATCTGTTTTAATGAGAGTTGCTAGTATTTTGTACATGACATTTAGTAAGGCTATTCCTCTATAATTTTCACATGCTTGTTTGTCTCCCTGTTTGTATATAGTCGTTATATGTGCTATTTGCCATGCTTCGGGCATCTCCTCTTTTTCCCAAACCTCTAGTATCATTTTATGAATTTCTCTGTGGAGTTGCTCGCCACCATATTTCATTACTTCCCTTTGTATTCCGTCTGGCTCTGGGCTTCTGTTATTGTTCAGTTTCTGTATTATGCTTGTTATTTTTTCATGTTCAGGTGGTCTTTATGTCGTTTCCAATAAATGTTCTTGCGTGTGTCCTTGGATTATATCCTCTTCCACTTGTTCCTGTTTTTTATTTAGCAATTCCCCGAAATATTCTGCCCACCTTTCTTGTACTTCTTCTCCTTTCCCTAGTAATTCACCTTTCTTGTCTTTGCAGAATATTGTTTTCTTTTCGTATCTTTTCTTCGTTTTTCTTTGTAACATTATAGGCGCCATAAATAAACGGATAATTCAAAATATTACTTTAGTTAACTTAAACGAATCGCTTAACGTTGAAAGAGATCAATGTGATTGTCCCAGGAGGCAATATAAGTGCCATCATACTTGCGCTATGTTGCTGTATGCAAATAAAAATTTAACAAATATGATATATTGTGCCAGTAGAAAGCACCAACCTCATCTATTGAAAAAACGGCTTCTGTGTCAGAACTGTTTCCTAAAGCTATCGTGCCACGAATAGAGCAGTAGATGAGGAGTTTTTCCAAGATTTTGGAACAGTCAAAAACACGAAAGGGGAGAAATAATGAAAGACCAGTTTTGGAAAACTTTAGATCTTCATCAGCAGAAATTTTCGATATTCCAAAGGTCACATGTGGTCAAAATCAAAACCCCAGGTGGCACCAAATGCGTATGGGTCGTTTGACAGCTAGCAGTTTTGGTGCTGTCCTTGATTCATGTCAATGAGAGAGGTAATTAGATTTTATTAATAGGACAGGTGACAAGATTAAGTTTAGGCATTAAGTTTAAAGCAACAGGTATTTTTTTTGGCAAAAGTATATTACCCATAAATTGAAACATGAGCATGTTAATTTACTAAAAATACTGGAGAATGTCTTTTAGATATCCTGCTTCTCTTTATTCCCGTTTGTTAAGGAAAGGCATTTTAGACGGGGTAAAATCGATCCAGTGGGGTTTGAATCATGAAGAAACTGCTATTCACGAATATCAAAATATTGAGGAAATAAAAGTAACTTCAACTGGACTATGGCTTCATGGGAATGGTTTTTTAGGTGGTTCGCCCGATGGTTTGATGGCAGAAGATATAATACAAACAAAATTTCCATTTAGTCATAGAAATTCAACACTAAATGAAATAAAAATGGGCAAAAATTGTTTTGATGAAAATTTAAATTTAAAAAGTCACACGCTTATTTTCATTAAATACAAGGACTTATGCATATTACTAAAAGACTCCTACATTGTACGTTAAGGTGCATGTAGCAAAAAAAAAAGATTAGGAGCGAAATTTACTAGTTTTCGAAAGATTTTATGTTTATAACCTTTTAGATAAATTATTAGAGTAGTTGGTTCTTTGTAATTTTTTTATTAATAAAGTCTTAGCAAAGAGTATGTAATAGGAAGAGAACTAATGTCCATTTAAAATAGTGTGTATGCTATAATTAGTCGACCGTTTTAAAGCGTTA
This sequence comes from Vesta saturnalis, assembly GCA_036346205.1. Classification (NCBI taxonomy): domain Eukaryota; kingdom Metazoa; phylum Arthropoda; class Insecta; order Coleoptera; family Lampyridae; genus Vesta; species Vesta saturnalis. Next base: position 521,074 of record JARFJB010002255.1, on the reverse strand, counting down.
GTCTCGGCCATCTGGTATTCGACTAACCAAACCAATATATTTTAGAACTGAACCGTTGTCAACTAATCCCTTCGTTGTATTCTTCACAGCGTTCTCAGATCATTACCTCCTGATCTACCTGATTGAGTTTAGCAATTTGTGTTTGTTATTTTCAACAGATTTATGGTCATTTACACAAAGTTAGTGTTGACATTTTACATGTGGTTGAATTCGATTTAAGTGGTGAATGATGAAAAGTTAAATTTTAGGTATCGATCTACAGAAACATGAATTGTGCTAAAGCAAAAAATCAATAGATTATTGAATTATTAAAATATATACATTATGTGAACTAATAAAAAATATACAAAACTTCAACTGAAACTGCACTAAACTGTAGCCGTTTTAAATATCTATTAAAAAATTAAATACTCTAAAAAATAAAATGTACAGGGTGGCCAACTAACAATGCGAGGTCTTCTTGGATTAAACCTTCAAGAGTGATCATGCTTTATTTGATTATAATAACACTTGTGCTGTTGAAGAACCTATTGATTCCAAATTTTACAGGACGTGTGTTTACTCAAACATATTAATTTTACACGCACGAATGTACAAATCATGTAATAATTAATTCACTGTTATAAGATATACAGGGTGTTTCAAAAAACGTTCCGCCAATTTCTAGGGTAAATAGATTAAAAAATAACGTTGGTTTGGTTAATAAACATGTCCGAAAATGCCTCCTTAAGAAGATACGGCCTTGCAAAAGTGACTCCAAAAATTCCTTTTTTTTATTATTTCTGAAACGGTGTAAGATACCTAAATTCAATTTAGACCACAAATGCCTTTGATTAGGTCATAAAAGATACTGTTGATAAATTTTTAATATTTTGTACAGGAGCGTCGCTTATTTTGCCTCCAAACTTTTTTTATGGGGATATTTTTAATTTTTTGGGCAAAAATAATATTTTCAAACAATTTTCCACAAAAAAGGTATGCTAGTATGCTAGTCAAAAAAAATTACTGGTTTTGGGGTTATTTGAGATTTTAGCAAGTAATGCTGGCCGAATTAATAAATTATTTTAAAATGAAACGATAATTTTCATGCGCGAGCACGAACTACCTCAGGGAATAATGATTGTTTCAGAAAAAAACTATGAGGTAAAAATATTGTAGGGGAAAGTGGGGCAAAGTGGAAGGCCTAAGACAAAATTGATAAAAAAAATTGAAAAAACAGTTTAATGGAAATCAAAACCAAATGCTACACTAGAATGTATATTTGTTTATTATAAGTAATGTAAATAAACGCAAAATTAGAAACACCAAAAGAGTAATTACTTTCTTTAAAAATCTTGAAAATTTTTCACTTTACCCCAGGTATGGGGCAAAATGGAAAATATCAGCGAGCAATATAATAAAAAAATACATTACAAAAATCTTATTTTTCCATGCCTAAGCTTCTCATGCTTGGTAAGGCGACCAACAGTTTCCTTCATGTAGACGGCGCTGTTATCAGGAACTTCGGGAAACATAAATATTATAATTTTGTCTGTATAGACTGAACTTCTGCCACAATTTTTTTCTTTTGTTTACCATTTGGATTTTCAAGTTCCACAAGTAGAAAATCATTTTGTTTAACGTGTTGACATGTTACTTTTTCAATACATAATTTTCCCACAGAATTAATCACTTTGTCCCCATCGTTGCCTGACGAATCGTTGAAAATTTCATCAGAAGATGAAAAATCGTCGCAAAGTTCCTCAGAAGATGATTCAGATGTTGATTGAATGTTTTCAGGTTGTCTTCGTTTGTTTTTTTCTTTCTTAACATTTGGAACCATTTTTCGCTTTACAGTTTTGGCCTTTGTTTTACCAATAGAGTTAAGAGATGTCTTTAGTTCGTCTAGGTTTGGAGTAGCTGTTAATACCATAGTTTTTCCACGTTTTCGCTTTACAGTTTTGGGCTTTGTTTTACCAATAGAGTTAAGAGATGGCTTTAGTTCGTCTAGGTTTGGAGTAGCTGTTATACCATAGTTTGTTCACGTTTATGTGGTTTTCGTTGTTTTTGGCAAGCTTTCGGAATTGGCATTATGTCGCTTGGAGAATAGTAAATATTATCAGATGACTCTTGTACAAAAGAACAACTAGGCTGTGGTGATACGTTTTCTCTGTTTTCCAGTTTCTTGTTTGCGGAAGGAATTCTACTGGCAACTTTTTTGGATTTAGGTGTGATGTCATTATCCCGAACAGGCAAATTGGTAGAAGACGTTAATGGTGAAGGTGTTCTGTGTTCCATTTCCTGGTTTTCTGCAGGCAAAATAGTATCATTTTGATCAGTTGTTTCTGCTGGTTTATATAACTCTTCAGGGAATATTTCAGGATTGTAAGGCCATATGCCTGTATTTTTAAATCCATTAATCGCATTTTGTGCTGTTGCAGCCCGTTGAAGGGCTCCACCAAACAGTTCACCAACATTATGGACTGTAATAACTTGACCAGGATGGTTTCTTAGCCTTTTTTTGCCTCCTGTTCATAATATGTGCTTAGAGGGAACATAAATGCAACGTCGAGGGGTTGCAATAGGTAAGAAGTGTGCGGCGGCAAAATGTCTTGCCATTTCCACTAACGATAAATTTTTAGCGTGGGTTGCATGTCCGTCTAAAATTAGGAGCACAGGGTCATCAACACTTGGTTTGGCATATTTCAAAAAATGGTTAAACCATATCGGTGCAAAAATATTGGATTGCATCCATCCGGATGGGTGATACTCCACAGTGCTCTCCGGTGGAAGTCCTATTTCAAATAATGGATTTCTTCGTACTCGATGACATCAATAATGGTGGTATATACGATCCCAAGGCGTTGAAACAGATTTTAGCAGTCACGAGAACTCCTCTCTCATCCGATGCAAGAACCCCTGCTTGTTTCTTTCCCTTTAGAGAAAAAACTTTTGATGGCTTACTAGGCACTGTAGATATGCCAGTTTCATCGCAGTTATACGACTCGGTGTAAACCTATGCTTCCCATCAATTCTCCAAGTAATTTGAAAAACTTTGATACATTGGGCTTATTGAAAGCTGCTGCTCTCGCTGCTGAGGTGTGTTCGGGTAAACGTAGGACAATATTTTGATTTCGTTTTAAAAATCCATAGACCCAATCGGAGCCCGCTAGGCCTGTTTCAGCATTAAAATTATTGGAAATTCTATTTTTTTGTGCATATTCAAATGCTAATGCTCTCAGATCTCTTCTAGTCAAACCAAAGAGTTTACTTTCCATTAAAAGTATATAATTGGCCAATTCATGCTCTTGCTCTATATTAAAAATGGGCCTATAATGACCTAAGAACTTTTTTGATGCATTAACTGTTGTTTTTTCCGATTTAACTCGTCTGTGAAGCGTGCCAACAGGGACATTATATTTTTCAATAGCTTTCTCATATCCACATATTCCATTTCTAATGTCATTTATGGCATTTGCCATCGATTGTTCTGTCCAAGAATGCTGTTTAGATGTCCTCTTATACTCACGAACCATACTGTAAAGAAATTCACAATGAATAAAATCGTTAGGGCAAAGTGGAAAATTTTCCACTTTACCCCAGCTAATGGTTTCCACTATGCCCCATGTTTACAGTAATTATAAAATCCAATGTACGAAAAGTTATTGTACTAATATTAAAGATTGTGTACGCTCACTGTTTACAAATATGTTGCATTATTTACTAAACGTTAAAAAGTCAGTTTACAATTACAAGCAGTAAAATAAGTGGCTTATTTCTTACCTTGTGATATTACAATTTGTAATTGAGGAATTTATTTCACTTTATCAACTAAACACGTGCACTAATACAGACAACTGAATACTTCCCAAGTAGCAAACTAGTGAAATTGAGCCAAGTTACAACATATAAACCTGGATGCCGCCAGTTATTCTGAAAATAAAATTTAAATTCTACTATGCCCCGTATTCCACTATTTTGAACTTAAAAAGGTTTTAATTGTATGACATTAACACAGAACAGACAAAGGAAACAGTTAAACAAAAACAACGAATAACACAAAACAAACAGAAAAAAAAAATTGAATAAGTAGGTACGGGTTTTTACATTAAATATTCGAAATGCCGACCATGTTCACGAATAGGTACATAATCGTAAACGTTTTTCTAGTGAAAACATAATCCTTTGGAGTCGCCGTGGTTCTTTAATTAACATTATTAAATTATTTTGAACTCTCGCTTGAAGTTCTTCAATGGAATTTATTTCGGTTGAATATACTTTTTCTTTAACTAAACTTCACACATCAAAATCGAAGGGATTCAGGTCAGGGGACATTGGTGGCCAGTGGATAGGAGCATCAGCACCTCGACCAATCCAACGATTTGGAAAATGTTCGTTAAGCCATCTTCTAGCTTGTCTACTGAAGTAAGGTGGAGCACCATCATGCATAAAAACATATTTCTTCGTAGATCAAGAGGCAAATCTTCTAATAGCGGAAATAAACGATTATCCAAAAATTCATAGTAAACATCACCATTTAAATTTCCATAAAAAATATGGTATGCAACGAGGCGGTTGCTTATTGAAGCAGCCCATACATTCAACTAAAAATTATGTTGATAATGCGTTACACGTTTAACCTTTGGATTTTCCTTTGTCAAGAAATGACTGTTATGACTATTAAACATACCTTGCCTAGCAAAAGTTGATTCATCGGTGAAAAGAATATTTTGTAAAAAATCAGGGTTTTGTCTCATTTTTTCTTGTAATAATTCGCAAAAGTCTATTCTCAAAAAAAAATCTTATGGCAATAATTCTAGTACTTGCCTGTAGTGAAACGGGAGCAATACTTGTTCTTTTAATACACGATGCCACTAGTATCACTTGCGTTACTTGCCCTTGCCACATTTCGTACACTTATCGTAGGATCCGCAACAAGTAGATTTAAAATATTTTCTTCTGTTTGAGGAATTCTTGCAACTCGTAGTTGGTAGGTAAAACATGTTAAAACCTCAAATAACTCCAAAACCAGTAATTTTTTTGACTTTCAACAAGAGTACCTTTTTTGTGGCAAATTGTTTAAAAAATTATTTTTTCCCAAAAAATTGAAAATATCCCCATTAAAGAAGTTTGGGGGCAACCCCCCTTTAGCGGCGCTCTTATACAAAATATTAAAAATTTGTCAACACTATCTTTTATGACCTAATTAAAGGTATTTGTGGTCTAAATTTCATTTAAGTATCTTACACAGTTTCAGAGATAATAAAAAAAAGATTTTTGGAGCCACTTTTACAGGGCCGTATCTTCTTAAGGAGACATTTTCGGACACATGTTTATTAACCAAACTAACGTTATTTTTTAGTATTCTATTTACCTACCCTAGAAATTAGCGGAACGTTTTTTGAAACACCCAGTATACTACAACAATTATAAATTTGAGCCAACCTATGGAATTGATATCCTTTTTTTTCGTCAAAATTCAGTTCCTTAGCATATTTGTTACGTTTTTATTATACTTTAAAAAAGGAAATCAAAATAATACTTTCACAAAATACAGTTTGTACTACCCGTGGACCATGACGCGTGTCCAAATACCACCATCGAAGGTTAAGATATCTGCCCTTCATCAGATTAGCTGAAATAACATTTTCAGAGGGGTTTTATTTTATACACACACAGTTATCGTCTTACGTCCAAGTAACAACCATAAAACATTTTTTTTCGAGTAACAGCTGCTGGTTAAGTCGTAATTTCCGATTTTACGCAAAAAATACCTCCACTTTAGGCAATTAAAACAAGTATACGCACCCTATTTTTTTTTGTCTGTAGCGCAAGCGATACGAGTGGTATAATTTGAAGTCGATTCGTCTACAACTTTGGTAAATTTATTAAATTTAAATTCAGATTTCTAAGGAGTTAAATTACAAGTGTCTGCAAATAAAACAAAAATTTATTATTTGTTTATCAATATTTCCGTGTAAACAGTACATTTTTCAAGTTAATGGTAAGTTGCCTACAAAATGGACTACCACCCTTCCGGTTCCGGCGTTTATTTTAAATATGTTGTCGTCGGTTTCAACATCGTATTTAACGTATGCTTAGTATATTTTTTGCATAATCGCATACGCGTCATTATTAACTCACCACCCGAGAACATACGTCCATTCGGTCAATCATCCCAAACGTGTTTCAAATAGAACTAAACGTTGTATCTATGTCATGTTATTAAACTATAGGTAATTAGCTCTTTCCTTTATCTAAACCATCTTGACATTGCAGGGAGTCTCGGATATGCCAACTCCTAAGAAAAGGAAAAGAAGGAGTCAAGTTTATAAATATGCAACTGCATCACAAAAATAAAAATCCATGCAGAAAAGACGAAAAGGAGTTCGCTTTAAGTATGTATTATAAATCACCTGCGTTGTATCTCTTCCTGAGGGAAGATTTAAAATTTACGTTACCCTCAAAGACCACCATTGCATCTTGTCTTCGAATGTCGCAATTATGTACTGGTACGGATACAAAGATTTTGAGAAAACTATCCAGTAAAGTGAAGACTATGACCCACGAAGAAAAAGAATGCGTTCTGCTAATGGACGAAATGAGCATAAAGAAAGGCATTGAATACAATTTTCAGCTAGATATAATCGAAGGTTTTCAATACCTAGGACATCTTGACCGAGATCATAAAATTGCTACTCAAGCATTAGTGTTTATGGCAAGAGGATTAATAAATAATTGGAAAATTCCTATCAGCTACTATCTATCCGCTACATCCGTTAAACATCAAGAATTACATGCGCTTGTTATACAAAATATAAATGCTTTACAATGTGCCGGTCTAAATGTTCGAGTGTTAGTGTGTGGCCAAGCAGCGACGAATAGAGCTGTTTTCCAACTACACTAGAACGTCGTTTATTCGGACGTCAGTTAACCGTAACATCAATTATCCGGACAAGCCGAGATGTTGAAGCGTTCTTTCTGTACCGTGACCTACGCACGACTAAGCTTACCCCACCACACCTACAATGTTGGTTTGCATCATCCTTTTCCTCCCTCCTACTCTCGTTCTCCCCGGCACCCTAGGAACAGTCAGTCTATCGCTGTATTCGAGTTTCAACTTGTTGTAGCGGATCAATGATAATAGGTCAATAATCCGGATAAGTCTCGGATTGAGACGTTTTAGTTTCTATATAAACAAAATTTTTTTCTATAAAAACAAAAAAAAATTGCGTGTGTAAATTGTAAAAAATTGCGTCGTGAAAATGTCTTCCACAAGTGAGAAAAAGGAAAAACGAAACCGTAACGTTTTATCGATTGAGAAGAAGATAGAGATTATCAAGAAATTAAAGAAAGGTGAGAGTGTTCAGTGTTTGATGAAGTTATATAATGTTGGAAAATCTACAATTTACGATTTGAAGAATCGAAAAGATGAAATTTTGGATTTTGCATCCAAGTTAGACAGCGAAGAAGGGTCGAGAAACAGAAAAACTATGAGATTAGCAATGGATCTAAAATTAGAAGACGCTGTTTACCTATGGTTTATTCAGAGAAGAGGTAAGGGAGATCCTATTTCTGGACCATTGTTATGTGAGAAAGCGTTACAGTTGAATGAGAAGGTAGGTGGAAGTCCGGCTTTTAAGGCGAGCACAGGTTGGTTGAAGAATTTTAAATTGCGCCACGGAATTCGTGAGTTGGAGTTTCAAGGAGAACGTTTATCTAGTGATTCAGGTGTTGCTGAGGAATTCAAAAGAAATTTTGCAGAATTTTTGACGAATGAAGGATATGCTTTTGATCATGTGTATAACGCCGATGAAACTGGTTTAAATAGGAAATCATTACCACGAAAATCACTCGCATTAAAGAAAGAGTCATCAGCTCCTGGTTTCAAAGTGAATAAAGAACGAGTAACAGTTCTGGTGTGCGCAAATGCGAGTGGAACTTATGCTCTGCCTCTTCTCGTGATCGGTAAATCAAGGAAGCCGCGGTGTTTCAAAAATATGAAATCTCTTCCTGTATGCTACAAGGCTCAGAGGAATGCTTTGATGGACGTTGAGGTATTTTATGATTGGTACACAAATGAATTTATCCCAGCTGTGAACAAATTTAGAGCAAAAGAGGGAAAAAGCTCTCCTCCTACTTGACAATGCACCATCCCATCCAGATTTTCATGGTTTGAATGCAGTAGATGAAGATTTTGAAGTGAAGTATTTGCCCCCCCCCCCCAATGTTACAGCTCTGATACAGCCGATGGATCAAGGGGTGATAGAGAAGTTGAAGCGGATGTATATAAGAAGGAAATTTTACGTCGTTTACTACTGGCAGAAGATGATGAAGAAAGTGTGATATCTTTTGCAAAAAAAACTTTCTCTTAAGGACTGATGTTACATGTTAGCCGATGGATGGAACACTTTAACACCAGAGAATCTTCGAAACGCCTGGAATAAATTAATAGGACGAAGTGAAGAGATTGTTGAGACTACTAAAACTCTTGAGGAAGATTTGGAAAAGGTGATGAATGAGTTATTCCCTCAAATTGCTGGCTTCAATGATTTTGACAGGGGAGATGCACAAGCATGGTTGGAAAGTAAGGATGACCCAGGTTTCCAAATGTTGAACGATGATGAAATTATTTCTCTGGTACAAAAAGAGAGTGAGGATTAAGATGCTGATCAAAGCTCAAAAGAGGATGATGAAGGAGAACGAAACAGTCATGGAGAAGCCTTTATAGCATTAAGAACTGCGCTATCATGGTTTGAAGAGCAAGAGTAAAGCAGCTCAACTCAATTGCTTTTATTAAAACGAATCCGCGATTTAGCTGCTGTAACGAACCGCAAGTCATTACTACAAAATTTTTTAATTAATTATTTAACAATCAGCCCTCGTAAAAGAAATGATGTAAGATTTCTTAGTATTCAAACACCTGCAAGACTTCATCTAATGTTTCTTAGTATTCCATGTTACTCAGTACCGAATTTAATATTTCTTATTATTTCGTTTGATTGCACAACCAAAAATTAATTTTGTTTCCCTCCAACGTAGATTTCATAAAACAACGAATGTTTTATACGTCAGAGTAATCTCCGCCAATTACAGATAGGATTCCCCCAAACGGAAGCCACCACCGCCTACCGAGAGTCCCCTATAAAAACCGCGCCGCGCACCTTTTAATGAAGGAAGAAAATTGTACCTGTAAACCGGTAGAAGAGTAGAAGAAGAGCTCCGTCGCGCCTCGTGAACGCATCCCGCCGCCGAGAATTATTTAGTTGGTTTTACCAGCTCCTGTATTAGTTAGTCCGTTAGACTAACTCCAGTTCCAGAAAACCTGCACGTGACGATTGTTTTAAAGTAAATCGCCGCAGACCTAGTGATAGCCACCGCGAGTTTAGCTTCCTGTATTTGCGAACGCGCACCGCGAACCTTTTGTAAATAAATAGCTATCCTCGATCTTTGTGATTAACGACACGTAAGTCTGTAGAGTAATTCAGAACACAAACACACACAAAAACCCCAGACCGCAACGGGCAAAGCCACGAAGCAGTCGGGAGTACAAACACAAACACACACAAACCCCCAGACCGCAACGGGCAAAGCCACGAAGCAGTCGGGAGTACAAACACAAACACACACTAACCCCCAGACCGCAACGGGCAAAGCCACGAAGCAGTCGGGCGTACAAACACACACCACGCTACCATATACCTGACGACGGGAGCGGTAGGACTGTATAGCCTGCAGCTCTTATCATTTACTCACTTACATTCTAAACACCTGCAATCACCAGCTCGCTGGCGAAGACCGAAGTGCCTGTAATCACAAACAAATTAAACGTAGAGTATCCGTCAAAGACCTGTAGAGAAGAAAAACCGTACATCGATAACCACGCGCTTAGTAATTGAATTTCAAGAAAACAATCAATTAATTGTTTTCCACCAGCTTATTCCGCAAGTATAAAAACCGCCTTCCATAAATACGCGTTTTTGTGCGTATACCATTAGGTAACGTTCGTTTGTATCTACGTGAGATTTCGTTCATTTGCATAAAAAGAAATCATCGCCATAAAATTACATCCCAGAAGATAACGCGCATATATGTTAATTATACAGCCAAACTTGTATAATCCGCCAGTCTAAATTTAATGCGAAAGAAAACCTCGGAAGATATTCAGGTTAGCGAACGTAATAGATCGCGAAGGTAAATTGCTTCACGAAGCATACGCGCCTGTCCGTCTTCCAGAAATTACTGAAGGTAAAGAGAAGCAAGCAAGTAGACCGGTGAACGCTCGTCCTGCGTACAACCGTGAACTCGGGATATCGATTTTCACTAGTGACCTAGATCTGCGCAACCCCCGTTTTAAATAACCAGTAGTTTGTTTATTCATTCTTTTCTTTGGTAGACAGGGCCGTATCCAGCATAAATAATTAATTAAACGCAACGTTATTAATCATTTAAATATTACGTTCCTCATTTAGTGTAACTAGGGAGTATTAATATTTGTTTACAGAAACGACTTCGACAACAATAAGCCGTCTTCTCGAGTGAGTGGAAGGAGTAGGACATCCAAATTCTCCGTCCAGACCTAGTGGATGCCTCCGACGCCGCTGTATAAGTATTAAATTCTAATTGTTTTCTCATTGTTTCTCAAGTTTATGTTTATGTTAGTTGTTCATAATGTTATTAGCCTAGGTTAAGTGTGAATACGTTATATTTGTATATAATAGGATAGTATATTATTAAACCGTTTTACTATAATTATTTCATGTGGACAGTGTAGAGCTAAAGTTTAAATCTTCCCACGAACCCACCCCCTCTTTAGCTTCTAATCTAAAGACCGATTGCAGTTTAGCCGCGGCAAATATAAAAATTGTGAGAAAGGACCTTACACTGCTAAAAAAAGACGAGGAAATGTTGTTCAAAAAAAAAATCTCTGATTATTTTTCCACTACTGTAATGTAAGCCTTTTTATATACATGTACTACATACATATTTGTTTTTGCAGTAAAATTTGTAATTCCATAATCAATAAATGAGCCGCGGAAAACAAATCGATTTACTCCGTATTTTGCTAAAAGAATTAGCACCTGTTTGATTATCAGGAAAAATCGGTATCCGGAACACCTCCGGTCCCAATTAGTCCGGATAAACGACATTCTATTCTATTAGGAATTACGTCGGATTAGCCATTTTTAATGTAAACGCATTTGATTAAAAGTGTTCGAAATAATTTGATGTCACATGATATATATGTCGACTAAGAAAATGCTTCTTGTAAAAACTTAAGAGAGTATATCATTTAGATAAGGCGTCAAATACTTCAAGGACACTAGCAAAAATTAGCGAGTGTCATATAAATCCAAATACATTTCAAAAGATGCGAGCGAAATATGCTACACAGATTTTTCTAGAACCGTTTCTGCTGCCACTAAAACGTCCGTAAATATTGGACAAATGAAAAGCAACATCGCTTTAACTCCCTCCAATTTTTTGTTAAACATGAACAATTTATTTGATGTTTTAAACAGTCGTATTCTGAATACTCCGAAGCCATTTCAAAGTGCGTTGTCAATCAGAAGGCCAACACCGGAAATATCTTTACGTGAAATTACAGACCCGATCGCCACTGCTTCACTGCAAAAAATAAGATGAAGGAAGGCATATATTGTTTCCGTGGTTTAAGGCAATCCATTAATGCTACCTTATTATGGGAAGATTTGAAAAGCAACGGATTTCAGATTCTGTTAATAAGTAGATTAAATCAAGACCCACTCGAAAATCTCTTTGTACTATCAGACGCAAAAGCGGAAATAATACAAACCAAATCATTCAGACAATCGTTACATGGAACATCGTAATATAGTTTTAAAGCCACCCAAAAATTGAATTGCGAATTGAGGACGTTGATATGCAGATAGAAGATGAAGTTAAAGCAAATTTTTCCCATGAAGAATATGACATTTTAATGCTTTTTGTTATCAAGCTAGTAATATGGAAGACAAAAGTTCTGTTCGTAATGAGGTAGAACATCAGGTACGCAATAAACACAATACAGAAAATATTACTATCCTAGAAGACTGTGCAATTGTATATTTCATACGTTGTTTACAAAACTTTAAACAAATTTAATTGTGAAGAATGCATATTGTTCTGAAGAACCATTAAATAACAGTGCACAACTTTTTACTAGAAAAGACTACGCTGAAGTGAAATAAAGTATTTAAAAAACCAAGCACTTTTGTTGTAACAGTGGCGACCTTAATATTAGACATATTTCCAAATTATTTAACAATAATCGAGCAAAACGTAATTTTAAAAGAATTTTATTAGATATATGTATAAACAAAGTTAAATTAGTGATGCCGGAGTGGTCAGACGATACAGACATTTTTTCTATGAACACATATTATTCTTTATGAAACCTTTAATAACATGTAAATTGAATAAAACTTTAAAGTGGTTATCTCAGGATTTAAAAGTAGTTGGGCGTAATAAACAAACAAATAATCAAAAGGTCAAAAACGTGAGCAATTTATGAAGGGATTAGTAACGAATAATTCCTTTTTCATCCACATTTTTTACAGTGTATTTAAATTGTTTCCAAATTTTTTTTTTAAATATTGTACGATTAAATGTAAAATAAGACAATCGACCCAGTGTAATAGATCTATATATAAAGCAAAGTAACTGGAAAACATTGACAATTAAAAGCGCGGCCGTTGGTAGTTCGCCTGCAATTCGTCGCGCACGCTGTTTGAGTTAAAATTGAACATTAAAGTAATAATTGACTGTTATAAATATATCAAGCAATTATTTACAAAAATCAAAAAGTGTTGGAAAGAAATTGAATAGACTTAATCCACAAAAAGTTGTAAACAAGATATCTGAACAAAAAGCAAGGCCAAGTCTGCATCATCGACCCAATTGCGTCATCGGCTTGACCACATTGCAGTTACGTCATCGGCTTTCAACGAAGCAACAGATAAGTACGATTTCTAATTGTGTAAATAAAGAAACGTTTACGTGTTTTATTTTCTTTGAATTTGAATATCAAACTTGAACGCAAAACATTCCATTCAATTTTGATAAAGGGTTTTGTGTTTCATGTTAGTATTAAAAATATTACTTATAATTAAAGGTTTGATTGTTATGTTGTTGTAAACAAAACATTTCTGCACTGCGAATTCCAGTAATTAAATAAGTATAACATGAAAATGTAAACTTTCACCATTAACTCTCATAATAAAATACTTATCTTTTGGGATTTTTATGGTGTACTTTAAATTATACAATCTAAACGTTTCGATAACACTTACAGTTATCTTCGTCGTAGTAATGTTTGTTAAAATTGTTAAAGATGTAGTAAACAATTTTGTCAAATTTGAAAAATTAAACATAAACATAAGCCTGCTATTAGTATAACAGTTGAAACATAAAGCAACTATAAAATTTTTAGTAAAGAATAACTAGGTCATAAAATTAAATATTATTAAACTGCCTCAAAGATGACAACCAGAACACTCTCTACGACGAAAGCTAACAATGAAATTTGCCAGCCAAAAACACATTTAACAAAATTTAATCGAGTTATGATGTAATGTAAAGTTGTGAAAAACTTCAATTTTAAAATGATAGAAGCATTCACAACCAAACATTACATCAAATAAAATAACCCAGTTAAATCTAACAAAGAGATATCTTTATCAATAATTGAAGTGTTATTAACAATGAAAAGCACAATGCAGAACGTTCTTTGTAATTTTAATTCAATTTAATTTCAACTACTTATGTTAAATTATAGTGCTGTGGTAATTTAACATATAATTGGTAAAGCATTTGCTTCAAGGTCTAGGAAAACACAGCAAAAACTAGACATACCAAAAGTTGAAAACAAATTAAAATCAAGGCGTATCGTTATGCTCTTTTAATTATAAGATGCCAAAACCTATTTAAACGGAGATTTTCTTCTTGTCTATTAAAATTATTCGGTGTTTATATATTTCAATAGCTTCACGTTGCAAACGAACATAATAATGGTTTGTCTTGACAATATTTCCATATTGTCAAATTGAATGTCATGATTTAGATTATTCAGGGCATGGTCAGCCACAGCAGACCTCTCTGGTTGACCCAATCTACAAAATCTCATATGTTCTTTGCGTCTTGTATCAAATCTACGTTTTGTGGTCCCGATGTATACTTTTCCACATGAACAAGATAACTTATACACTCCGGAAGATGATAAAGGGTTTGACATATCTTTAGGTGATCTTAAATGTTCTTTAATTTTTCTTGTAGGTTTAAAAATAGTCCTAATGCCTAGGATTTTTTCAATTCTATTTGTAACATTAGCTATAAAAGGAAGAAAAGCAGTACCAACATTAAGAACTGGTTTTTCTTTAAGGTTACGCCTAGAAGGTGTAATAACATTATTACCTGCATTTTATAATAAAATAATACATGCGGTATCGGAAATGCCTGATATTGACATACACAGGTTAATAGTTCCATTACAAGATATATTTGATCTCAATGTAGCATGTGTTATAGAAATTGTAGAATTTGCCAAGGAGAAAATTGATATTGACGTAGAAGTTGCGAAAGCCGTTAAGTAATAAGTGGGGGTAACGACCAAAACTAGAATAGGGATAATAATAGAGTTTAGTCAATATGTGGATGTGTTATAGTGCAGAGTCGTAGCCTAAGGTTGTGGATTGTGTTAGTGCAGTGCAATGACTAATATGCCAATTTCAATCAGTAGAATTTGAGGCAACATGAAAAAGTGTATGGGCGGGGTACGTTTAGTGATGACTATTTAGATAATCTAGTTTATAAGTATGGTAGTGGAATACGTCTGAGTGAGAAATATTTTCTATCGCATGACGATGGTGTAGAGTGCATTTGTTGTATTAAGCGGTTAATAGAAGACCTTGACCTTAAAGAAATATCTCTGGAACAATTTGTACATGAAATAGAATGTCATTTACCGAATTATATTTCAACAGATGACAACACGGCGAGTGAAGGAGGTCTGCATTAATGAGCTCAAAAACGTAATTCACGATGTGGTAGAATGGGAGCGAAAAGGAGAATGGGAACAGTTAGCAAGAGACTCTGCACGATTTAGGAAAAGAATAGAAGAGTGCAGTCAAATACTCTCAGCTGTCCTGGAAAAGCAACATCGTGATTACGTATTTATGAAACACTTTAGTAGTGTATAGTATTTTATGTATTAATAATCAATAAAAAAATAAAAAAAGAGTTATATATTACATCACAATATTACAATATATAAAAGAAATCGTACAGAGCGTATTATATAATGTCTTTGTTAGAAATCTATGAATTGTGAGGAGTATCAAACCCTAACCATTTGATGAGAGACATATTTCATCGACGTCGTATTACACGTTCACTAGGTGAATGTCAGGATGTTTAACACTTTGATGTTCTGGCTTATAGAAACGTCTCTGTATCTCTTCATCTCGACTATAACGTAATGTGTAGGCGATTGGACTGGAACGTTTCACTGCTGATATTCGAAAGACTTCGTAACTCCAATTAGGTGTGTAACCCTTAGAGAATATGCTTCTGTATTTGCTAATCCCCCACTTTAAATTTAGGTGTCTTACGGTCAAGAACTTTATGACATTTTAAATGTTTCAAAATAGAGGCAGCATTCTTTTCCGTTACTTCTATAGGTTTGCATCCGGTGGTTCTATGCTTTCTAATATTGATAATCATTTATAGAAACCTTGCATACTGAATGTTTTCCACATTATTGCTTTAAGAGAGCGATATACACGTTCAACTATACTACTCTTCAAGTTGGAATAACTACTGTAATAATTAATATTAAATTTTTTCATAACTGTGTAAAATTCAGCATTATAACACTCCGTTCCCATGCCAGTTTGTATATGTGTAGGCGTCCTTTGCAAACCAGACAATAGTTTATTCATTACATCTGCGACTAGTTTACCATTCTTGCGTTTGATGGGAAAAGCCCAGACATATTTAGAGAAAGCATTTATTATTACTAAAATGTATCGAAATCCCTCATTTCCACTAAATCAGCTAGAAAGAGATCATTTAAACCTTTTAGTACTACACAACGCCGCGGAAAATTTCTTCTTGCTGGTTTGTGCAGTTCTTCAACAATATCAGCTTTACTCATTTTATCGCTTTCGATTTTAGTAGAATCTCTATGATGAATTGTTATTCTTGCGTAAATTTGACACCGTCTGGTATTATAGGTTGAATCACAGCTTCCTTGCGTATAGTTTGACTAATTAGAAACATCGGTGTCGTATATAGTAGATCATCCACTTGAAGATGAAGAACTCGAGGTGACAACATACAATGCACTATTGTACACTCTGTATAAGGAAACAAATATTTGCCATCTGTACCCAATGGAATATCTACTGTCTTCTTATGCAATAAACCTTGTAAGGTAAAATAAGTTTCGTAATATATATCACCTTGTTTCGATATATATATATATATATATATATATATATATATATATATATATATATATATATATATATATGTTTACTAAATGTATCTATTGTCATTTGATGATGGTGTCCACCAAATTTATCTATTGACATCAGTGCTGGATATGTAGTAGTATCTATAGTGATGGTCGTTGTAACAATGAAATGAAATGAATGTAGTAATAGGTTTATAACCAGTTATCCTACTTAATTACTTTCGCTTTACGTAATTCGTCAAGTATATATATTATTTCGTTGTGATTGCTAGTATTTCCTGCCGACATTGATCCCAATAACTCCCGCAACCAATCCATTAATTTATTCGGATCATTCCAAGGTACAAACTCAATCGCTTTGTTATTATATCGTAATAGTTGCATTCCACCCCCTCTTTTGGAGATAGAAGTTGTGCGAGATCTTGTGGCAGGAGGTGCAATAGCTGATGAGTCGTTTTTAGGTGAAGTAATTGTTTAATGATCTCAATGTATTTCCTATTACTTCCTTGGATTTGGACATCTGTGTTATAATTACGTCGAGCAGCATTTGTGCGGCGCAAAATGTCATTGTATTGCTGCAGATCACTCTTTTTGTATCCCGTAGGAGCTTTTTTAAATAGTAGCTCATATAATCCCGGAGTTCCATCATAGTTTAATGATGATCCATCAGGAAGAGCGATACAAGAATTCTCTCCAACAAAGTCTAGTTAAGCATCACCAATAAAAAATTTCTCTTTTTCGGGAAGAAAGTGTACACCGTATGTTAAATCATACTAGTCTTCGGGATCTCTAAATATACCTACCACATAATATTTCGCTAATCCTTTATACTGACTAAGGTACTCTTCAAAGGCCGGTTGATATTGAGCAGCTAACAGTTCTGATTTCAATTGTCGTAAAGTAGGAATCTCCCTCTCGTCATCATGTGTGGTATCAGCAATCATAGTTTTCTCTGAAACTTGTGGAATGGCGTCAGGAACAAGAATACGTGGTGCCTTCCGAGTTCCAGGTGTTTTAGGCTATGATGTAAAAAAACTTCCTTTTCATGTGCTCAGTTTTTCCGAATTCTGATGTAAATGGTTCAGCTTTGACGAGGGAACCATCTTGTTTAGTGTGTTATAGGTTTAAAGTGCGCCTCGATTGCACGCTCTGTAAGTGCAGTATCTTCCTTTAAACTAGCATGTTTTTGTTGCAATGTAATAGTCAAATCCCTTACGGAAACGACCTGCATTAATATCACTCTCTTTATCAATCACAAGAAATTCAAATTTGTCACGCCAGCAACAGAAACACAAGTCCTTAAATCTATCAAATGTCATATCTACATTAACGTGATCATCATACACATGCTTAAGATTGGTGCTATCTTGTTGAAACAGAACTAGTAGATTCGCATTATCACGTATAAGCTGTTCCGGAATAGAAGAATACGTTTGGCACAGATAGAAACAATCATTGTTTTGGTGTCTGCCAAAACAGAAATGATCCCTTATATCATTCTGTGATTTTTTACGTGAATCACTAAGGGATATAACGTCATTGTTATCACTGTATTCGAAATACCCGATATTTTTTAAAGGTGCAAGTAAATTTCGTAGGTACTGGTATTTGGGTTGATATAAAGATTTGCAGTATACATAAACATTTTCAAAACGTAAACCATTTGGATGTTCTAATAAGGTAATCATATCATTTGTTTTTTCGCAACCTGATGGACCGACGATTATACCTAGTTTACAACCTCCTTTTAGTAGATCACTATGTTTTGAGTAGTGATTATTGTTAAAAGTGATGTCATTATATATATATATATATATATATATATATATATATATATACTGTGTGTGTGTGTGTGTGTCGTGCGTGCGTGCGTGCGTGCGTTCGTGCGTCGTGCTGTCTGCGTGTCTGCGTGTCTGCTTGTGTGCTTGTGTGCGTGTGCTTGTCCGTGTCTGCGTGTCTGCGTGTGCGTTTGCGTGTGCGTGCGTATGCGTGTCTGCGTGTATGCGTGTGTGCGTGTCTGCGTGTCTGCGTGTGTGCGTGTGTGCGTGTGTGCTTGTCTGCGTGTCTGCGTGTCTGCGTGTCTGCATGTCTGTGTGTCTGTGTGTGTGTATGTGTGTGTGTGTGTGTGTGTGTGTGTGTCGCGCGTGCGTGCGTGCGTGCGTGCGTGCGTGTGTGAGTGTGAGTGTGAGTGTCATACGCACTAAATAGTTTAGTAGTGAATTGTCAGTTAGTGTGGTATGAAGCATAGTTCTCCGTGTACTAGCTATAAAAAAGGTTCTGGATTAATTAACACCTTAATAAATAAATTACCCGTGGAGTTACGTATGTCTGGGTACAGATATTGCGGTCCGGGTACCCATTTACGAAGCTCGCGGTGACAGAGGTATTAACGAACTGGACGAAGCGTGTAAAGAACACGATGTTGCATACTCGCAGTCAAACGATTTTAGGCATCGCCACATAGCTTGGAATGGATTTCGCTCCTGAAACGCTACCTTTGGAGAAAGAGCAACTGCATTAACCATAGCCGGTATAATGAAAGGAAAAAGAACAATGGGAATGGGAAGCAAATCACGACGTAGGAAGCTTTCTTACAGAAACAGACCAGTTTCATTCAACAGAGCAGTGCTTCTAGCGCGACGTCGTGTTGGTGATAAACTTCGGTCATCGTTAAAATCTACGGTACAACAAACCTTAAAGGTTTTAAAACAAAAAAGTCTTGACACCCAAGAGAAGAATGTTACCAATACCAAAACGTGGGGGATACATATCTCTTATTCCCCTATTTGAAGCATTAGGAGCTTTAGGTTCTTTGGGTGGAGGTGCAGCTGCAGTTGCAAAAGCGGTCACTGACGCAAAAACTGCGTCAAAAACGTTAGAAGAAACAAAACGACACAATCAAGCAATGGAAGCAGCTACCTTAGGATAAGGCTTATATATAAAACCATATATGTGAGGTTTAGACCTATATCTACAACCGTATTCAAAAAACTCCCACTGAAGCTACCACGTCATGCCTTAAACAACGTTGAGCTATCAAAATTTGTTGAGAAATTAAAAATCCCCTATTTTAGAGGGATATACATGCGATATAATTTATCTATACGAATCCATACGAATGAATGGGGTATCGTGAATCTGGATGATCAAAATAACAGGGGAACACACTGGAAATATTTTGATAGTATAGGACATATTAAACCACCATTAGAATTAATAAAATACTTATCTTTTTTGGGATTTTTTGAATGGTGTACTTTAAATTATACAATCTAAACGTTTCGATAACACTTACAGTTATCTTCGTCAGTAGTAATGTTTGTTAAACATTGTTAAAGATGTAGTAAACAATTTTGTCAAATTTGAAAATTAAAACATAAACATAAGCCTGCTATTAGTATAACAGTTTGGGAAACATAAAGCCAACTATAAAATTTTTTAGTAAAGAATAACTAGGTCATAAAATTAAATATTATTAAACTGCCTCAAAGATGACAACCAGAACACTCTCTACGACGAAAGCTAACAATGAAATTTGCCAGCCAAAAACACATTTAACAAAATTTAATGAGTTATGATGTAAGTGTAAAGTTGTGAAAAACTTCAATTTTAAAATGATAGAAGCATTCACAAATCCAAACATTACATCATATAAAATAACCAGTTAAATCTAACAAAGAGATATCTTTATCAATAATTGGAAGTGTTATTAACAATGAAAAGCACAATGCAGAACGTTCTTTGTAATTTTTAATTTCAATTTAATTTCAACTACTTATGTTAAATTATAGTGCTGTGGAATTTAACATATAATTGGTAAAGCATTTACTTTAAGGTCTAGGAAAAACACAGCAAAAAACCTAGACATACCAAAAGTTGAAAACAAATTAAAATCAAGGCGTATCATTATGCTCTTTTTTAATTATAAGATGCCAAAACCTGTTGAAACGGAGATTTTCTTCTTGTCTATTAAAATTATTCGGGTGTTTATATATTTCAATAGCTTCACGTTGCAAACGAACATAATAATGGGTTTGTCTTGACAATATTTCCATAGCGTCAAATTGAATGTCATGATTTAGATTATTCAGGGCATGGCATGATACGCACAATAGAGCATACTTGCAAAGTCTTGGTTTCATAGTAATACAATGAGTATATTAAACGTAAACGAAAAAGTTGTTGTTGATAATGCCATTATAAATTCCGAACTCCACACCCATCAATCATATACTGCCAGATTTGGAAACAATGATGAAATCAGAATACCCATTCATGAAGACATGTGCACTTTACCATCAGAAAGTTATGTGTACGTAGAGGGAAGATTGCTGAGGGAGGATGGTGCCGTCTCCAACACCGCGCGGTTTGTTAATAGCATTGCATTTTCATTCAGTGAAATTAGATACGAAATGAATGGAATAGTGGTAGATTCCGTAACGAAGGTTGGATTAACGTCTACATTGAAAGGATTGGTATCATTGACGACCTCGCTCGTCATGAAAACGGAGGTTGGTTTCCTACTTCGAATAGCATACTAACAAATGCGTTAGGGTATTTTAATGTTTGAGTCCCTTTGCGAATGCTACTTGGCTTTGTGGAAGACTACAATAAAGTGATTTTGAACATCAGACAAGAATTGGTTTTAATTCGCAGTAACATTGATACCGATGCGGTAATTTCAACTGTTGCAGAAGCACCAAAAGTTAACATAGATAAAATATATTGGAAAGTTTCGCACATCATTCCAGCATTAGCGGAGGAATTGGCGTTAACGAAGTACATTGATAAAAATTTTAATACTCCAGTAGCATTTAGAAGTTGGGAAACACACATATATCCAGCAGTTCCCACAACAGATAAACATACATGGGCAATGAAAACATCGATTAGTATAGAAACACCTAGATACATTATCGGATTTCAAACGGGGTGAGGAAATAATGTTTCTCAAGATATGAGCAGATTCGGTAAATGTGCACTAAAGAATATTAGGGTATTCCTTAACACAGATCGTTATCTGTATGACAATTTAAACGTAAATTACGACAATTGCTTTGCTACATTGTATGAAATGCTTGCTAAATTCCAAATGTCCTATTATCAAAGAGATGGTTAACCATTGCTCACACCTAATCAATTTACGACAGTTGATAGTGGTAAACTGTTCGAATCAAAAAGAGACATTACACTCTAAAGCAGTAGTACTTCGTGTAGAATTCGAAACAGCAGTCATACATACCCGCGAATACGACAGCATACTGTGTTATACTCCACGATCGCTTAGTTACGCGTTAACCAAAGCAGTAAGACAGCTGTAATACGATTCCCGTAATAGTCGACGTACAAGGCTTTAAACTTTCAAAAGTTTTTATACCGAAAGAACTCGCAATTTTTAATGGAAGACAAGTAGCCCACTACATGTTTAAATCACCGTATCCATGGCATACGTTAGATGTGGAGAGTCCCCGTCAAGCTACTTGGTTAATTCATAATCAATACTGTATAAAATGGGAAGAGGGGCATACACCACTACACCAATTTCGCAGAACTCCTAGTCACTTGATTCAACCTACAGATACTGTCTACGTCAAGGGTAGAGAGAAAGCGGATTACATCAGAAAATTTGTTACACAACCCGTTATAGAACTTGAGGAACATCCTACTCTTCTTGCTTTGCAACCAGTTTGTTATTATCATTGTAAATCATTATGTCACTGCGCTCTGTCTAATGTATACCATCTGTACGATACTTATGTAATGCATTAAAACTTGTACACTTTTTAAATAAATATTGTAAATATATATTTTGTTTATTTCTTTTATATATCATACAATACGAGTACATTCTATATATATATATATATATATATATATATTCCTCGATAATGAATTATGGCATAATAGTAGTATGTATTCTACTAAAAAATTACTACATTAAGTAGCCGACCTGGATGAATGGTCTATCGATATTATACATATTAACATGTATGGTTATACATGTTCATAGCTTCATTATGGAGATGGAACATTTTACACATTACTGCTTTATCAGACGCCTCCGCAACATATTTGTAGTCTACCTCCGTCAGAACCTTTGAATAACGCTTTTCTTAACACCTTTCGATTTCTTAACCACTTGATCATCATCAAGTTTTAGACAATAAGATTTTGATCCTGCTCCATAAAAATATTGAATAGCTTTCCCTGCATACTCATCTTTCATTCTTCCGACGACGGATGTATTTGTTGTAATACCATGCAGACCGTTTTGATAGTTGGATGAGTCATAGTCATCAACATTATTCCGCATATGGGCATACACATCATCAGTTGTTATCTCGACAATTAAAGAATCTGTGTCTGTATAGAGCAACGTTACATTATCAGCGTAATGACTGCGCAAGATATCGTAAAGAAATCGATACATTATAATTTTGGAAAGATCTAAAATACTAAATCCAACATATACGCGTTTGTCATAAGTAACGACCTGTTTGGACAATTCCACTGCAAATAATTTATCAGTAAATTGAATAAAATTCTTAAATTGCGGTTTTGCGACGTACCGTGCTAGACCCAAGCGACGCCGTTATTTTCCCAATGTGTTAATAACTTTATTACTCTTCTTTTGTTGACATTTTCCATTGTTTTACCAAATACACCATTGTTCATGCATTTAAAGAAATCCTTTTCGAACTTGTTTTTGGCTTGATTTCGAAGAATTGTATTAAGGTCAATGTATGGTACTAGCCAAGGACTTTGACAAAACCGTAAAACTCTATGAATATGAGTAACAATTAACCCATGCTGTATACATTGTTTTAAATGTCGGTAATGTATAACATAGTTGGTCTTATCACGTAGGTTAGGAATTCATTTTTACTTTTTGGAATGTGGTGCGCAGATCATTTCGGGACAAAAAGTATAATCATTGTGTTCATCATGCAGGTGGTGCGGATAGTGTATCTACCTCTAGCACATACCCAATATCAGCATCATCATTAATCTTCAGTACATCAAAGTTTTGATTTCCTATTCAGTTAACCACGTAAACCCATTATGAGGTAGGTGTTGCCGCATACTCCATCCGTATAAATTCGTGGCATCTAAACACTGTAAAAAGACTTTTGGACGATTGGGATTATAATTTGGGACAAACTCGTTCGCAATACTTCTTCACTTAACACAAGTACTCACTCCACCACGAATACCTTTCTTAAAAAAGTGGTACATATCCATATCAGTCAATAATTCTAACTCTACTTTAGTACATTTCAACATGGCATCCCACGCCAATCCAGGTATTGTAACATACTTCGCTGGTTCTAATCCATACATGTCTATACATAGCCGCCTAAAGTTTTCGAACACGTCAGCCAACAGCAACACGCCTGATTTTAAATATATGTCAGCATAATCCCCGAGTGTATTACACTTAAAGTGATCCCACACCAGTAGGTCGCGACAGTATTCTCCATCGGATTTATTTTCATCACGCATTTTATCGTATAATTTGTCATAGGAAGGTACTGTGACATCGTCTAATTTATTAAAATTGTCCACGTACGCCTAGGGGAAATTACCTTTTTTTCTAACTAAGTTAAAGTCATTATCATCAACAAAATATTTCCTTACCTCTCTACATTGGTCATATGATAAATTATGAGATAGAGTATCTAAGGATGCCGCATGAACCTACAACTATCGACGAATCGCAAATTTATGTACTTCTTTTCCGTATAGCCGCGACCATTAATGAATTCGTCTACATAAATATGCTTACCGAACGTTATATATTTCTCACTATTAACAGGGAGTACGGTAATTTTTTCAGTTTCACTCGCTAAATGTTTGATAAACAGGTAGACTTCATAACCACTGAGATTATGGAAAAAAACTGGGATAAATGTAGGTAATTGATAGTTTAAATTGCAATTTGAATGTGCCGCACCACGATATTTACCAGTGACATGGCAGTGATCTCGTACTTTGGAATTTGTAAGATCATCCGTAAAAAGCTTATTCCATATATAACAATTACGACTTTGCTCATGTATCACCATTTGTTCATCAGTTAGTGGTAACATTAGAACAACAGTTTTCAAATACTCATTATATATCCGTTTCACATCTCTCTCGAGTCGTGTAATAAATACCTCCGCGGCATTAACCCCCCTATAAAGTTCTAATTTGGACCAAGCATCGTTTACACCGCACTTAATATAATAACTGAATGAGTATGGTTCATGTTTACACGTTTTTATCGTGAACGGTTGTTCGGGATCGGGTTCAGCCATATTTACCGGTACTAATAGCACTTCAAAATCTGCATATATTACGAACGGTAGAAACATCTGTTTTTGATGGTTTCGAAACGCAAGTACATTTTCCGCATAGTGCTCTCCGGTTCTGTCTTTTCTTTGCATTACGCCAGGTAATTTAGTGTATACGAAATTACAGTCATGAGACACGTGTCGGGTTAATTGCTCCTGCGTTCTAAAGTAATGAATACATCTATCACATAAATATTTTGCCCCATTACGTCGACTTATTTGGTTGCTAAGTAAACGAGAAAAATAATTTATCCATACGTAATGCTAATTATCCGTTTGGTTACTGACTAATAGCAACAAATTAACATGAATAGGTTGTTTAGCTCTTGTATAGTAGAGAGGACCCATTACCTCAGGAATACGATGACCATTACGATACGTATCCTCCAGTCCATAAACATTGATCGAGATATTATTGTTGGACTCAAACGTTGAGATGTTAGTCAGCTTAACACGAAATTCTACACCGTTCCAGTTGAATAACGTCCTGAAATCAGGGTAAGAAGTCGTCCGTTGTGGTAAGCCCGTCGGTGTCACTAATGCTGATACAATAGCCCACGCAAAGCAGCAATTATCAATGTTCTTCACATTCACTAGGGCATGTTTATGTGAAATTCCAGGCGGGACATTCATATAGGATGAACCCGTAGTGGGAGAAAATTTCAACATGTTTACCTCTAAATATACGAAATTCATCAGCGACCACCCTACGAAACAGCATATATTAATAATGTACTACCCTACTACTCATAACTCGCACTTACCAGAATCTTTATGCTGAAATTCTGATTGCTTAGCATCCAAGATTTCCACTACTCTTTGAAAATACTCTTTCAACACCATCACGACACTAAATATATCATATTTCGTTTGAAAGGACCTTAATTCGGTACTATCGCTACTGTTCAGAAAGTATAAGCCAAACAACTCAACATTACATTACATTACCCATACGCACTTGCGTATGGGTATTGCATGGTGATAGTCTATACGAAACAATGCGTTGTTTAAAAGCATTGCGAATCACCTCAACCCCAGTATCAACGAGTAGACACGCATTTGATTTGTGCCTATTGCTTCTAAGGTGTCCTTGATAAGCATATCGAGGAGCATCAATCGAACAATCAGTGAAGTGCACAATTTCAATACTTTTGCTACTTTAATGTTGTACTGGTTCGTTGCTTTGGTCTGACTTACGCTTCCGTGAGTTGTTCACACCCAATGGTCCTGGTTCTGCAAAGGAATCATCATCATGCCTGTGTTACACATTATTCTTTAAGTTGTTTAACCCTAATCATTCAAGTTGCGCAAGACGTTCAGCAATATGGCTATGTTCCGTCCCGTTCGCATTGGAAGTACTTGGTTGCACCACATTCCTAAGTGTGGTACAATTTTGCGGTTTAGCCTGCGGCATCTCTGTAGGTGGGGTAGTTGGAATACTTACCCAACACGCAGTTTGTCGATGTCGCAGTAGAGAGTTTTTTCTTGAACATTTTTTCAGACATTCACATTGAAACGTTTTATTGCGATCTGTAACAGAGAGAATGTATAAACAATGTATAAGTGAACGGGTAGAGTTACGTGTTTTGTTATAATTCCTTTTTTTAACTCTTTATTGCCCTTTATTAGTTTGCAGAATTACTATCATGTATTACAACTGTTAAGAAAATAAGTTATATCCAGCGATACGAACGAGGGCGCAACGTAACATATCGCCAGGAATAGGATAATATATATGATGGATATATCAGACCTTGAAAAATGTCCTCTAAAAATGCATGAAAAACGTTGTTTTTAGTGGGGGAAACACCTATATTTAGCGAAACGAAAACAGTACAAATTATTCGTACAACTGATTCTATAGTTGACACTACTGAACATACAATGACTTCAAGAGCAAGTTCCCCATCATCTCTCCAGGTAAAAACCATCAAATTTTATGTTTTTAATTTTGTTTTTTCATGGCTGGTACATTTCTAACGTTTTATTAATTTTTTTTACAGGTTTCTGTTACCCCCCGTTTCCCACCGCCTGGGGAACTCCTGTATCCCTTCAACTTTATCCCGCTAGCGTCCGCAACTCCTCTCCCTGATGTCCCGCCAACTCCTACTTCTCAGGTTTCCTATCCAATTGACGTTGACCTCCCTTCAGCGCCCACACCTCAGGATTCCTCCTCCTATTCCCCTGCGGTGCTGTATATCCCGCCCTCTGCATCCTCTCCTATTATCGTGGACGCCCAATCTAGCGACGACGAAATTTATGAACTGACGACAGTAGTTCTGGACTCTACAAGATTGCAATCCTGATGCGGATACAGTACTACTTGACATGACCAATGCCGAAATCATTACTATCAGTGACGAGGATACACCACTACCTATTGACATAGACGAACATAACGATGATAGTAATGACTTCGTCAACATATCCAGTGTTGAGGGAGTATGTTCTTCCTTTGCTGGGAACGATTACCTCAACGCATGGACCCTGCCTACAGCTATGATTCCGACGACTATGACAATGACGTATTACGACAACAGCTACTACTTCGCGAAACACGTACTGACTTTTGTAACGAAATCATCGTTGAAGAGAGTAGCGATGAGGAGAACTTTATGAACACTCTCACTAACATGCAACAACTGGAACGTAGCGCTCAAGAACTGTCAGACGTAGTATAACAACTAAGTGCACAGGAACAGTCACATAACAGCATACAGGACGAGAACAATGACAATGGTAGTGCTCCAGACGTCGCTCCGCAGGTCCAGGGCCACGGAAATAACAAAAACGCTGATGACGTGCAAGACAATGACGACGAAGAACTTGACGATGACTGGTTTTGGGCTACACACATCCTTATGACCATTTGTCGCACTATGCTTCCACCCCTCTACAACGTTATGTGTGCGATGGCGTCGGGTGACAGTGCCACTCAACATAATTCTGCGTTTGTAATTATTGCCGGGTGGTACTGGCTATTCTACGCACATCGCATCATTACATGGGACCGTCTCACGTTCACGGTATCTATTCTCTTGATATTACTTTATTTATATTTATAATTCTTTCTTTCATTACAGCTGACAACCATAGTGCCATTCGTCCGGAATTATCATGTCGTGATTACGGAGAGCTCTCTAGAAGAGCAGCTCGACCGGGTCCACACTAGGCTTGTAACATTATAGCTTGACTGGCATAGTGTTATAAGCTTAGCTATACTAAGTGGGTACGATCACGCTATTGTATATCTGGAGATGATACTGGAAACTGTCGAAGAGATTGGTGGACTTTACAAACTCATTCGAGTTCGTAATGCAGCTCTTCGGCAAGTGCTCTTTGCAAGTGATCGAAGGAGGCATAGTAAGTATAACTAATAGAGCTCTCCTTCTACTTATGATTTATTTCCAGAAAAACGACGACCCCAATAGTGTGACCCCAGACCAGCACTAACTGACTGACCACGGCGACTACTATATAGACAGGTAGACATACAGACAGACAGCCAGACATACAGACAGAGAGACGGACAGACAGACAGATACACACCACACGGTGTATATGCTCAAATATATCAATCATATTGTGATGGTATGCCATCATGTACCGCTGATGAACATCTGCTAGTCCTCTACAGGAGGATCTTCAGACGATACGGTTGAATGCTTCATGTGTGGAGTTCGAATAAACCAATGGCGGTCATCTGACACTCCGCTACAGGAGCATCTCTGATGGGCACTATACTGCACGTACGCTCAATTACTTGCATCACGTCCTCGCAGGTGTAATGATACAGAAGTGGAAAGGACCTTTTGCACTTGTACTAAATCAAAATGTTTTATTCCTAGAGAAAATCATATATCTGAATAATACACTGATTACATTTGTACATACAACAAATAACTATATTAGCATAACATTATCTTTTTTTAATTTGGTTCTAAGTGTGGTATCAAAGAAGTGTAAAAAAATTACACGAGCAAGCCTTGAAAAAGTGAGATATCTGAGTAGATAGGGTGCGCAAATAGCCTTGAGAAGGTGTTGTTAGTGACCTTCGTATTTTTTACACCTTATAGTGTGGTACTCTTAGAAATGTGCAACCTTGGGTAAGTTGTGTGCAAACATAACCTACTTATTGCGTAACCTTGGGCGGGCAGGACCTTGAAATTGTGGTAACCTTGGAAATGTGGGACCTTGGAAATGTGGTGTGTTCCAAAAGTCTCCAATCTTACCTACTCACACCTCAAATGAGGTTAAAAATTGTATTTTTATGTACTCGTACAAGAACAAATAAAATATTTATTTATGTCTTGTACTATACTTTGCTACTTGGCGATGGTGGAATTTCTAAATCTTTGCTATGTGCGACAGCGTATATCTCATTTATTTCTGTGCCATTTTTCATATTACTCAAATGATTCATATTCATAAAAATTAATAATAATAGATTTGGCAAACTTCATAATAAATCTAGCTAAACAAACGATTTACAACACGTGCATCAATGTTTTAATAAATATAATAATAATAACAATAACACGCACACGCACACGCACACGCGCGCGCACACACACACACACACACACACACACACACACACACACACACACACACACACACACACACACACACACACATGGACGTGCGAATTTATGGCTGATAACTTAAAATGTTGGTTTACGATACTAACGTACGAAAACCGAGTCAAACCCGAAAGACACTATCACTATCAACGATGCGTGTAGATGTCAGGGAGATCTACAGTATTTTGCAATACAATTATTTGTTCTTCATTGTTGTTTATGGAAATAATTGTCATCGTCTCTAATTGTCCCTGAAAAAACTAATTACAGTATTTTTAATTATTGGAAATTAGATCTTAATGTACTAAGCGAAATTATTTAACTGTCGATTTGATCTCATGAAAATCAAGGGGGTGAAAAATGAATTCTAAATATACCCTCTATATAATACTTCAGTCTATTATCCGTACTTTCAGAACAATTTTACAACATATTAATTCTTTATTACACATTATGGCAAGAGGAATTAATTGAGATGAGCTACCTGTTTTCAATATATGAAAGCAGTAATGAAGTTTTTAAATTAAAAGTAAAGGGGTTAAAAATATGGCTACACGTGTATCCGATTACACTCTAACCAGTAAGGAGTAACTTATAATCAAAATTTTATAATCAAATTGTGTTATAAATTGAAAAATAAGCAATATCCATATTTTCTTGTATACAGCACTTAAAAGGAGTCACCACAGTCACGATTGTTTCAAAAGCTTGATTATGAAAAATTTGAGTGCAATTTACACGATCTAACATTTAATATTTTCTAATCATTTAGCAACTTGGTACCTACTTGCAGGATAATAGTTGTGTGTAAAGCGATTTTGTTCCAAGTTCTACTCATATTTATCTTTAACCCAATACAGCCTACCATGATTTATCATACAGAGGTTATGTCGGTTTACTTCTGAACGTAGTAAAGATATCTGCACAAAAGCGACTTGTTTGCAGTGAAAAAGGTGTTTTTTGGCTACTAAACTTTGTTTTTATTGTGATAAGTACTAAAGTTTTTGATAATTGTGATAATTAGTGTATCAAATGGCTCTATCTGTCAGCATTAGTTAACGTATATATTACTCGTGGTGACTAAATAATTGTCTTAATGGTTTACGAACGATTTTGTAAACACTAGAACCTCAAAAGCTTTTTGTGTGATATATCATATCATAGGCATATATGAGTAACTATATAGGATTGTTTACCGTTTCAGAAAGAAATACAATCCACTGAATACTAGAGATACTGAAGAGCTTCTACATTATTTAGAAAAACTAGAGTCGTATGATGATGAGTTTCCATAAGTAAAGGACTGTGATCTGTTAGATTTGGTGTTATTGTCACCTCTACACGGGCAAGATAGTGACATGGGCGATGCGCCTAGTGATGGCGAAGAGATCGGTAACGTATATGATATTGGCAAAAACGTTCTAAAGCAGCCAATAGATATTATTACTGTAAATCAGAATAAAGATAAATGTGCACTACGGCTAGAAAAAGTTGATAAAGCTATAACTGAATGTTCCAGTGATGATGACGTACCATTGGTGCAACGAATAAAAAGAACCAGAAAAGAAATAATGGTGAAAAAAGAGCAGGAAAAATAAAAAAAAAAAAATCAATTGACATTGGACAAATTGTAATCTAGTTTGTAAAACAGAAAAAGAGAAATTAAAAATTGCTAAAACTCCAGAGCCAGATATGGTCAAGAAAATAAAAGATGAAACCCAAAAATACGCGATTTTTAAAGACAAACATAATTTTTCTCTACTCTCTACTCAAGATATGTATATTTATTTTACAGTTTTACTATTGTCAGGTTATTGTCCATGTAGGCGAATGTATTGGTAAACAAAAGCCGACGTTCATAATTCTTTAGTAAGAAACAGTATCTCAAGAGACCGATTTGATATGATCCATCGTTACTTTCATCTGAATACCGCTATTGACCCTAACAATAGAC
Source organism: Vesta saturnalis (assembly GCA_036346205.1). Taxonomy (NCBI): domain Eukaryota; kingdom Metazoa; phylum Arthropoda; class Insecta; order Coleoptera; family Lampyridae; genus Vesta; species Vesta saturnalis. Next base: position 489,730 of record JARFJB010002255.1, on the reverse strand, counting down.
TTTACAAAGTACAACCGTTAATAGACCAGATAAATAATGTTTCTCAAGATTCAGCTACACCACTTGGAATATCGTTTTCTTTAGATGAAGCAATGGAGCCCTACTACAATTATTGGATATTCTAATTGAAAATAACATTCACTGCATTGGTACTATTCGCCGTGATCGTACAGAAAAGGCTCCACTAAAAGATTTGAAAAAGGAACTTCGTGGGGCCTACCACAACCTGAATGGTGCAACACATAATATCACGACAACGGTCAGGGATATATTGCGACTAATATTATGTCGAAGATGGTCAAAAGAATAAAAGAAACATGTTGATATTAATCAACCGACTCTTATAAACCTGTACAACCAAGAAATGGGAGTAGTAGATCTGTTTGATAAAATGAGAGGTATGTATCGCATTCGAATTTGATCCAGGAAGTGGTACTGGCCAATAATTCGATTCTGTCTAAATGGAGTCATGGTAAATATGTGGAAGCCCTATCGTTATGCTGATCCAATATCAACGCGGTCTAAAAACGTGTTGCAAGAAGTAAGATTTGATAAACTGGACCACTTGGTTGGCAAAATAAGTACTCAGCGACGTTGTGCATATTGAGGTAAATGTTCTAAATTTATTTGTATAAAATGTAATGTTGCTTTACATCCTGATACATATTTTAGAAGATATCACACCCCTTCCACATAACAAAACTGTTGTTTTTAAGTTTATGTTGTTTCGATATAGGTGCAAATAAAGTTCTGAAATACTTGTCAATTATTTAAAAAACAAAAGTAACCGCTGATACCTACAGTATGATACATCATACGTTAAAAAGAACTGCAAAAACAATTTAGAAAAATATTAATTTACAGTACATTGCATTAACCAGATCCCAATTAACCACAATTAACACTTTAAAAAAAATCGCCAAAGATTTGGCCAAGCTGTATTGGGTTAATGTAATTGTATTCATTAAAAAAATAATTAGAGGAGAGTCTTTTACTTTCAGAAATATGTATCTATATAAATAATTACAGTACCTAAAACCTACATTCCAGCGACTTGTAATATCAATCCACAATTGAGGCTTCACTAAGCTTCTAAGTTCAGAAAATCATTTATTTTTCCAAGTATATAAACTAATACGTTTTTATAGATGTCACATTTCAGCAAATTTTAGTAGTTGTGTAGGATATCTTCACTCTTGAAGTGATTAAAAAGCTCGACCCATTGTTTGTCAAAAGAAACAGAAACTTCTTTCCACTCTTTTATTTTTTGAGTTGGTGTATATTTTTTAATGTACACATTTATGAAAGCTTGTGAGTGAAGAAACTATACCCAAACTTGAAAAAAAATGTTTTTAAAATTATTAAGCACCAATGTGGGACATTTTTCTTGAGAGAGAATGTAGCTCTGTAATGGTTTGAACATTTTTAATATTCTGTCTTTCTGGTTTTACTATATCTCAGCAGTTTTTAGTATTCAACATTAACAAGTTCATAAAGTTCTTTTAATTGTTCAACTTGAATAGTATATATATATATATATATATATATATATATATATATATATATATATATAGAAATAGCCATAGATTTTTACAATAATGGGTTCGATGTCAGTAGGCAAGGGGTATAATGATGTTTGAATACAGTTATGAACGACATGAACTGCGGAATTCGCCCCAATTAAAGATCTTTTAAGTAACTGCTGAACTTTACGAAATCCGTTATTTTGGTCATGTCTTAGAGCTACTCCTCCAAAATTGCAATTCGTGTTGTGAACGCACATTGTTATTGCTTTTGTTGTTAATTCATATTTGTCAACATTTTTAATAACATGCATATTCGGATATAATGTTACCTACTTTCATCTGGAAGATCTTGAACTTCCAAAAGTTTTATTTGAATGCCCTTGTCTTTCATAAAATATCTTACGAGTACCAGACGCGCTCCCGTAATTTGAACAATCGGTATAGATTGTTACAAAATTGACCGTTCCAAGATCATTTGGTTCCAGTACATGAAAATTTTTGTTGAAAGCAACTTTTTATTAACTTACTAGTGCAATCCATAGAACGAAAGGATTGATTGTGGATCACGTTGTGGTATGACCGAGTACATTCAATGGCAGCTATATTTTGTTTTTCTTTTTCAAATGTGTCTTTTCGAAAAAAAGACAACACTAGAAGCAGCGATATCTGCCATTTTATGCATAAGTGTCGACATGTGTTGAACAATATCCGCCTTACCACCATCACTTTAAGCACTTTATATCACTATTTGATGTCATCTTTTTAATAAATGGATATTTTCTTTCCAAATGTCTATTAAATGTACATTTTTTTGATTGGCATTTTCTGATTTTCTACCGTCCTAGATACACACTACACTATAACGATTATTTATTTAAGAGCAGTTATTTATTAAAACCTTAATTTACGAACTATTTACACTATATCAATCTACACTCACCGGTCTATTTATTTTCTACATGTACAAGACACCAACTTAAGCAAATTCTGTTCGCGCTAGACTTGATACATAATATGCCTCATAAGCAAGATCGCAGACTATTTATTTAAGTCGACGAAAGTGCTAGAAAAGCCTCATAAATTGTAGAACTTTTGATGTTATCCTATTGTGTCTTATTTGAATGTGGCACTACCCTTTTGGTACTTTCTAAACTTTGATTAATTCCTTCTAAGGAATGAAACGTCACAAACGGGATAAAAAAGGGACCTCTTTACAAATACTAAACATACGTAATTTATTAAAATAATTACATATACGAAATGATGTGTTTTAAAAAGGGACTGCCCCGTATAATACGGGACGAATGGTGGCTATATATTAGTAGAGAAAGCAAAGCAACGTGTTTCATTTTCTCCCCGAAGGGGAGGGCAGGCTGCTTGTTTAGCCACAGAGATAGATTTCCAGCATACATATACACATTACGTATATATGCATGTGGGGATTAAATATGAGTGTCGTCAGAGTAGGATCGGTAGGAATAGAGTTGGTGTTCTGAGGGAGTATTCGCCTAAATACGGCTGCACATGATATGCGCATACGCAGTGTTCATATCGGTATGTATGTATGAGGAAAACCCCCTGAAAAAAACTCATACGAGGTAAACGGTAACGGGGATCGAATCTACCCTCTCGAATGCTAACAGACTGAGTTACCACAGATCCAACTAGTTCGGTTGGTATTGTATTGATTACAACCATGAGTTTTGATTATTTAACAAAAGTTTGGTTATCAACTGATTTCTAGGGTGTTCGTAAGAATAGTTCCAAGATAGTATAATTAGGGCGTGGATGTGTGCATATATTTCATATTCGTTTACCTAGTCTAGCGTTAGTCGTCATCAAATTAAGGCTGTATAGGGGCAAGGCGACGGTTCGTCCCGTAGTATACGGGACAGCCCCTTTTTTGAACACATCATTTCGTATATGTAATTATTTTAATAAATTACGCAAATGTTTCGTATTTATAAAGAAGTCCCTTATTTTGTCCCGTTTCTTGCGTTTGATTGTTTGGAAGGAGTTAATCAAAGTCTAGAAAGTACGAAAAGGATAGCGCGACCTTCTGATAAGACGCAATATTATCACATTACACGTTCCACAATGTACGAGACTTTTCTAGCACTTTTGTCGACTTAAATAAATAGCGCGCAATCCCGCGTATGAGGCAGAATTATGTATCAAATTTGGCGCGAAAAGAATTTGGTTATGACGGTGTTTTGTAAGCGTAGAAAACAAATATACCGGTACATGTAAATAAACATAGTGTAAATAGTTGGTTAGTTAAGGTTAACGTTAACTGTTAATAATTGACTGTTTTTAATTAAATAATTGTTATAGTGTATAGTGAAAGTGTAGTACAGCGATTTCATTTACCACGAAAACCCGGAGGACGATAAATACATTCTGTTTACCTTATGCACTACAAACAACTAACAAATCTCCGAAATTATTTTTCCCAGCAATCCGAGAGTAACCTACTGTATCACACGCTAAGTGAACTGTACAAGAACTTAACTCCTTTGAAATTAACTGATCAGTTTGCACCTCACGCGAAAATAAGAAGTATTCATCAAGTGAAACAGGCATGGAGAGAAAAAGAAATTCACGGCAAATATATTTCTATAGTAAAATACGGGGAAATAGATACTAATGCATCGTTCGCTTGGTTAAGGTATGACATTCTATTTAAAAAAGCCGAAGGGTTTATAGTAGCCATTCAAGATGGTATAACTGCAACCAAGGTGTATCGACGTTACATAATGAAAGAGCACATACAAAACATCAAATGTCAAATGTGCTCCAAAGAAAGTGAAAATATCGACCACATAATTTCTGGGCGAGGGCGTGGCACTCTTTTCAGTACACTATATCTTGAAAGACAATGTAGTAGCTACAGTCATCCATCACGCTCTGTGCCAGTGTATGACCGTTCGGGAGACTACACCGGTATTATAAATACGACCTTCCCATCATTTGTGAAGATGAAAATATAAGAATATTGGAAGAACATTTGAACTGGATCATCTATAGGTACAGATAAACGTATTCAACATAACATCATTGATATCAAAAAGTAACGTACATCAATGATATCGCCGTACCCCGTCCTATAAATATAGAAAAAACGAACACCACAAAAATAAACTATTCTTTACCTCTAGCTGACGATATTCGTAATATGTGGGACGTGGAACATGTTCAAGTAATCCCAATTGTAATAGGACGCACTGGTGAAATACTCACGAAATTGGAACAAAATTTAAAAATATTAGTCATACCACCTAATTTATACATTACAATTCAAAAAGCCGCATTGTTAAACACCTGTGCAATTGTTCGCCGAGTGCTAGGAAAGGGAGCAAGTACTAATATGTCAGTTTCAAAATATTTTACTGTCTGACATTTACGTATAATGTGCACTACTTGCTTGAAAAGGCCATGTGTACAGTGTAGCACCTTTACGAGAGAAACTGTTTAAATATGGCCAAAATATCGTCTTTCATAAAGTTCAGCAGTTACTTAAAAGTCGTTTAGTTGGGGTGAACTGTGCTGTTCATATCCTTCATAACTGTATTCAAACATCAGCAGGCAGTTTGCCTATTGACATCAAAGCCTATAATTTTGTGAGTATGTTAATGTTGAATCTCAAAAACTATTGGGATACAGTGAAACCAGATGGTTAGCGTTGTTACCTTCGATAGGAAGAATATTAAAAATGGTCAAACCATTACAGAGATTCTCTCTATCTCCCCCCTCCAACCACCCTTCCCTCTTCCCCCCTCCATCACTCCATCCCAGATTTAAAAAAAGGAGATTTTTTATACTTGCGTGACAATAACAAAGATAAAGATTGGCTGTGTACACGTTACCAGAAGACACGTCGTGATTCATTTCGAGAAGCACCAAAGGAAGATTTAAGTGTCTTACTATCAAAAATTAGATTAATGCTTGAAGATTTAAATAAGAATAATTGCGAGTTAACTCAGACTCTGAATCACTATTCAGATATGGTGGATAAGAATTTAACTTTTGTCGAAGAGAATTTAAAAAACCTTAAAACGCTTATAGAAAGGATGCATGAAGTGGCAAGAATTCATAAAATATTCACATCAAGGATAAACGAAATAGAAGCCTAAAATTTCGATCTAGAACAAAAGATTGTTTCTAATGATTTAGAAATATTAGGTGTTCCATTTTAACACAACGAAAATGTTATGGAACTAGCACAAGTGGAATCCACCAACTAAAACACCTGAGACCATTGTTGTAGGCCTTTGGCGTAAAATTGATAAGACCATTATAATTGGTAAATACAAAAAGGAAACAAAACAAATATCTAATCGAGATTTGGGTTTTCTTGATGGCGAGCTATCAAAAATTTATATTAATGATACATTAACTTTTTATACACTACTAAACTTATTCAAAAAGAAAGAAATCTTAAGTATGTGTGGTTTAATAAAAGCTTTCATCTTTGTGTTAGAGTAACAGCAGCAAGCGAGCCAATAATAATAAAATCAACAAATGACATATCTAAACTTAAATTAAACATTTGAGTTTCATAATAAATATAAAATTACAATGCAATCAAGTACACCAATTGATTTTATGAATCAGTCAACAAACACAACTCCAAATGACTACACATTAGTGCAGTCATTAGTTGCACATTGGGAAGATTTTAGAAATATTTTTGAAAATAGTGACCTCGATATAATTGCGATTTGTGAAACATTTGACAATTTACATGCGTCATCAGCTTCAGATGCGTTTTTCGCGTCTAGCGACTTCAATAAAGTATACCTTCCTTAACTGGAAAAGATTTATCAAGTCCAAAATGACATACACCGTTGCACAAAATAGTTATAGTGATTTTAAAGTCTCCTAACCGTTTCTTGTGACGCCCTCTAGGAGATACAACAAAATCGTTCACAAATTTGAATTTCTCGCCCCAAGAAACTCCAGTATACCAAATTTTGTCAAATTAACTGGAATTAGTCGAAAGATAAAGAAAATGTGATTTATTTGTTCAACTTTGACACCCTATAGCTCGGTTATTATCCACTTTTGGACAAAGGTAAGTTTAGTTAACTCGACTTATTTTGAGGTGTAGCTATATGGAATAGCGCTGTAAAGACCTTTCCGGGACACCGGACGACGTTTAGACCAGACCACACTAGCCATCTTCAAGCATTTTACTTGTTGATCGAGTAATTCGAACATAACTGACCTGCTTCTGGTTGATGTTTATATACTATGCTGCTTTCTCTTTTTTCCGGAGTTGTTGATGTTCTCGTTTTAGTAGCGATTGCATTATTTACTTTCTTTTCGTTCAGTCCTTTGGGTTGTCTTAACACAGGTTTCCAAGTTTTGGCTAGCTTCGTTGCAACGCCCCTTGTGTTTAAATCGTTAGGTCGTTTCTCAAATTATATGGCTTCCCGTATTATACTTTTTGTGGTATGTTCGATATTTGCAATAACTTTTGTGTTTTTAAAATCAATGTTGTGCGATGTATTTATTACATGTTGAGCCAAAGAAGTGTGTTGTTCTTTCCTTACTGCATTATGGTGTTCTTCTCTTCTGAAGTTCACTCGTTTGTTGATACGAAGCGTCGCAATTTAAGCATGGTGTTTCATATACCTCTTGTCCTTCTAGTTCCACTTTAGTTTTAAGGTTAGGAAGAGTAATACTGATTTTTTGTAGGTATTAAATGTAGTTTTAATATTGTGCTTTCTCAGGATTTTGATGATTTTGTCCGTAGTGCCTTTACTGTGTTGCAGGTATGCTGTTGCTACTTATTTGTCCTTATCCTATTGTTTTCGTTAATTGTTGGCACATGATCTATTGATGCTATTATTAGAGAAACCATTCTGTTGAAGTGTTGTGCGAGCTTATTATAGGTCTCATGGGAACCCCTTCTTTAGTCAGCTCAATAGGCTCGCCACTTCAGCAACTGGCAAAATACTTAGCTAAACAACTACAACAATACAATGAAGGCATCAACTCGTATGTGAAAAACGCAAATCACTTCATTGAATTACTGGACAAGAAGAACGTTCAGCCGAATCATCTGATAGTCAGCTTCGACGTAGTATTGTTATTTACGAATGTATCTGTGGAGGAAGCTTTAGGGATTATTAATAGAAAATACAATCCACCCGGATCCATCATGGAGCTAAGAAAACGTTGTCTGAAGAATACGTACTTCCTGTACAAAGATAAAAAATTTAGACAAGTAGAAGCCCATGGGATCACCGCTATCATCAGTTATTGTCAATCTATTTATGGCCGACCTAGAAACTCGAGCCATAAGTGAAGCACAGTTCAAACCAAAACTTTGGTCAAGATACGCAGACGACACATTCGTAATTTGGTAACATGGAAGGAAAAAATTAAACAAATTCATGGAACATCTTAATGGATTACATCAAAAAATCAAATTTACCATGCAAGTAGAGGAAAACAATGAACTACCATTTTTAGATGTACTGGGTACAAAAAGAACAGATAGAAGATTGGGTCACACCGTATACAGAAAGAAGACGCACACAGATCGTTACCTCAACGCAAAGTCGCATCATTTCCATGAGACCTATAGTCAGTTCGCACAACACTTCAGTAGGATGGTTTCTCTATTGATAACATCAATAAAGCGCCTATGATTCCAATAAGACCTAACATTCCTGGAAATCCTTTTGACTAAAACTCCACACTGATTACACGACGTCGAAAAACACTAGTTAGAATACGTAACCTGTCAAACCTATGCACCCTACGTGGTCCTACTAAAAATTTCCACCCCAAAACCTTACAACATACATATAAGTCCTATATTTGCCCTATACGCAAACATGGCACGAAGTCGACCTTCCTCCACCGTTTCCTGTGAACGCCGAATCCTTAGACAAATACACACATTTTACTACAGATACCCCAGTAAACTCACAAAATAACATGCAAGTATTCCGGCCATAACAGACTTTGCACGCCGAAGAATTATCTGCAACATTATCCCTACCATGGAAATCCTTACCACACCTTACGCGCTTACCTCTGTACTTACGTAAATGTCCCTAACATAAGTTTAAACATTCACCTTTCATCTTAACCCAACTTCGTAACGACCTCTTCTAGAAGATAGACGAGTCTCATTTCTTTTTCATGACGACCAACGCTAAGACCCGGATAGCGAATACGGTAATAACCGCACACATCCATATGCAAATTACACCGCCCTTGAAATGCATCCCACACACACTCCTCACACTAGAATTCAATTTAATAACACAACAATTTTTTTTTCTTTTTATTTAACATCAAACTAATTAAAACTCACGATTGTAATCAACACAATACACCAACCTCCGCAGTATCAACAGGGCTGAAGAGGGAAAATTCTTCTACAACAAAGCAATAACATCAACATAACAATTAAAAACTAACATAAGCAAGATCATACTAACAAAAAGAGCTTCGTAAATTTATACATGTCAAGTACAACGTTTAATTCAAACGACCCAAAACAGTACCTAATTAGCCTCTAATTATACGTCTAAATAACTTTATTACAAAATGGTCCAATGGTGCATTAAATCATTACATGTATATATATATATATATATATATATATATATATATATATATATATTTCAGATGCGCCCCTTTCACTATGAAGAGAATTTAAGAATTTTTGGTTTTTACACGATAGAGCTATCGGAAATCTTCGAAATTGTTAGAATACACTAAATTATGTTGCTAAATTACAAGGTGGTCATCTTTTTCGTAACTGCTCTATAAATTCAGTTTTGCGGGTTTTCTAACATATCGTACATGGTGTGAAGTTCATACACATTAATCACTTGCTGCAGTAGGGTTCATTGATACATCTACTAACTGCACAGTTGATATTTCATGCATGGCGTTACAATATACCAATGACAACCATCCGATAACCCACTACATGGCTGTCTACGACGGAAACGACCCAGCACAGTGAAGTGAAGAGTGTAATTTCGTGTAAAACTTTGAAATGTGCATGACCTTGGCTTTATTAAACCTCCACCATGTGCTGACTTTGAGCTACCTTGTAATTGTGGTAACCTTCGAAATGTGGGATTCCAAAACTCTCTTAGCTTACTTACTAACTTACAGGGATAAAGATGATAGCGAAAGCAAGGGCAACTTTCTAAAACTTGCACTACTTTTGGCAATATATGAGGTTATTGTAAAACAACACATTGATAAGGCTGTGGCATATCAGCAAAAAGAACAATAATTATCCAAACAGTGGAGACAAGGGGAAATTTAGTGATATTTTCAAATAAAACAACCACGAACAAGACAATTAACTTATTAGTGGATGAAACTCATTTAATGATAAGTGCAGAAATATCCCTTAGATAAGGTTATATTGTTATTAAATTTAATGTACTACTCAATTCAAATCCAACATAAGTAATAAATTTGTAGTACAATCCATAAAAATATTCCACGATTTGATATTATGAGAGTTCTGTCTATTCCTACCGTTTAACGACGAGTTAAATTTCTCAAGAACTATAATTTAGACAATGCTATATATAGATAATATTATTACTGTGTTCAAGTAGATTCTACTCAGGCGAAAATAGTAAGGTTAAGGGAATGTTATTGCTCTTGTTCTTAAGAATAGACTGCTAGAAATTTTATCTAAACTAAATCTTGATGAAAGCAACATTATTGATTCTAGCTTTGGTGGAGCAGTAAACATGTTCAGCCAATGTCTCCTAAAATATGTTTATATATGGTGTGATGCACGTGTATTACATTTAGTTATAAGTCATAGCACGCAATCGAACATCAAATTCAAAACTTACTTTGGACTTTTTAACCAAGTTTCGTGTTTTTAGTCGGAACTCGGAATAATACAAAAGAATAGAAGTTTCAAAGCAAATACAATAGTGTTAGACATTTAAGCAAAATTATTAACTTAAAGGCAAAACTGTTGGTAATTTATTTGGAGAATTAGACAATAATTCAGATGAAGTATGTTCTTAACTTCTTTTAGTTTTAGCAGACGTAGCAAACAGCGGTCATTTTCACGCCAGAACGCGTTCTAAAGCACTTTCATTGCTAGGCACATTGTGCAAAGACGAAAGTCTGCTAATTTTAATTATGATGCTCAGAATGTTTGAAATAGTTGTACTTTACGTATATAAGCCTCTGAAGCAATAATAATTGAAAATTAATTTCTCATATTATCCTCAAGGAAAACAAATGTATGGATGGAAATCCCTTAAAGAAATTTGAAGTTGAAGTTTATAAAACTGTTTTAAATCAAAATATGCAATGTGTGGGCAGTAGGTTTGAAAATAAAAGAGAAATTTATAAAGAATTCGCTACGTTTGATACTCAAAATTTTAAAACAACTGGGGGTCAAGGGTTAAATAAAGTTGCAGAAAACGTTGGTGTTAATGGTACGTGTCTTCAATAAAAATTATTTGAATTTGCTAAAATAATGCATAAATAGACATAAAAATAAAATATGTTCGGGGTGCGTACATTACTGTTTTAGTACATTGAAAGTAAGTAACATACTTATTTCCACATTTTCAAATTTATATATAACATAAATATATTCTCACACTTCCTTGTACTCAAGTGGCGCATGAAAGGGTTTTCTCAGTATTAAAAATCTAGATCTACTGCATGCTTTACTACTAATAAAATTGAAAAAGGTTTATTACGTAGCCGATAACCTTATGTAAAAAGTATATCCTATATTATAACCCATCTAGTCCCAATATCCTTTCTGATGACTTCTTAGAATATATACATAGCTTCACAATGCTGTCATTCTAGGCGACCTTAATACCCACCATACGGAATCCGGTGCCACTACAATCAATAAAGACCGGCTTAATCTCCCGTCGGCCCTATTGCGTTTGCCTCTCGTACGTATCAGAAACACCGTATCTATATTTTTTGAACACATCGACAGATCAATCCCTGATGACATCATTTTATAAGAACAAATAGTCAACTTTTCGATCGCGAATGTTACATAAGCACCGATATCACCTGTGATCACCTACCTCTCATTTTGTTCAGCATCATCTGGAAAATTCGGTTTGTCCAGCATCTACGGTACCGTGATTAAAGATTTCTCAAATGCAGACTTGAATGCGTTGTCCAATTACATCTCTAACCATATTCCTACTCCAAACAGGAGGCATACCTCAAAACCTCTCCTCAATACAAGGTGAACTGGATCAAAGAGAAAAGGCGAAAATTTGCCAATTCACACACACACACACACACACGCACACGCACGCACACGCACACACACAAAATATATATATATATATATATATATATATATATTATATATATATATATATATATATATATATATATATATATATATATACGTGTGTGCGTGCGTATGTCTGTGCGTGCGTGTGTGCGTAGGTGTGAGTATGAGTAAGTGTGAGTGTGAGTGTAAGTGTGGGTGTGGGTGTGGGTGTGGGTGAGAGTGTGAGTGTCGGTGTGGGTGTGAGTGTGTCCGTGCCCGTGCGTGTGGGCGTGCGTGTACGTGGGCGTGCGTGTGCGTGAGCGTGTGCGTGTGCGTGTGTGCGTGCGTCTACATGAGCGCTTTGTTTCTCCTCCATACTCCATTGACTTAAACTTTAAATAACTATCTTATCTTCAATAGAACACTCTGTATATTATTACATTGTTTGGATAGAAAATTAAACGACCTACAGTTTTTGTACTAATAATATTTTGTCTATCTGCAACGGTTTTTGAAATATTCACAATTTTTGTATTTACATATTAATTTATAACTGTATCATCCATATGACACTCTGTATAAGGATATGATAATTATCCGATATATTGTTAAATTGGTTTAAATGGAACTTGTACTCGGCTGGTTAATTACACCTAATATAGTGTTGAGAGTCGTTACTTAAGTTCTAGCAGTTTTCTGTCTTGCATGTTTCTCATACGCAACGTTATCAATAGGAGTTAACCTCTCGATTACAGTTGTAAGGATTCTTACTGATGGGCGTCTTCTCAATAATAAAGTGTTTGTGCCAATAAAACATTTCGGCTGGCTTCGCCGAAAATAAATACCATATCTACTAATTCCCCTTTTTCAAAGTGTAGCGGCATTTTAAATAATATAAGATGTTCAAAAGTTTGATACGTATTAATGATGCGTTTAACTGCATTTGATTTATGCGTTTCTTAATCAATTTTACTTCAACACGCTGTAGATCGGTAACGAAGCGTTTGCGGACCTATGCTTATAGGAACTTTATTGTATAAAATGACCTGGGCAATCACCCCCTTTAATATTGCCGCATCTTTTTTAAACTACCACTTAAGCGGGATTGCTTCATAACTCCCTTACTATTACAAATACGAAAAAATGTCTTATATAAAAGTTGCCCACAGTCATAAACTACACGTTTTAAAATTATTTTCAGAAATGGCGGACTTCCGGTTATACCGGAAACTCATGCCAACTTCGTTATTTTAAATAGAACAACCTATATATTATTGCATTTTTGAATTCCTCGTTGAATGTAAAGGTCACTTTAATAACCATACTATGGGTCTATGTCGCATTGCTTCTGAGTTATTTGACATTTTGTAGAAAACATGACGTTTGCAGTGCCTCCGAAAACTTTCAATATCTCGAAGGCGGATACCGGTAGAGAGAGATGTGGCTTTCGTTTTTTACTTCCGAAAAGGGGTACCGCATCATTCTCATTCATTGCCAAAAATCTTGCTTTTAGAATTCAATAATTTCTATCGCTCAGAAAATAATTTTTTTCAAACATGGATAACTTGATTTTTTTAAATGGAACCACACATATTTTCTTACATCAGCGGATAGGAAATTAAATTTCCTTACCATTGATGTAACATTATCGATATTTTGGAGTGATAATTTTCGAGATATTCACATTTTTATCTAATTTCAGTTTTTATTGCCCATTGCGGTGCTTTGGAAAGCGTTTGTCAATTGTTTTAAACAACTGATAGGAAACGTCAGTTTCTCGAGCTTCTGTTGTGCTTTGCTGTCTTGTGTATCAGTTTAAGTGTTTCTACAAGATATTTCCATTAAAATGTTGTTGTCCGACGCAGAGTTGATCGACATGACTTTCATTCTTGGAGAATGCCAAAGAAATGCGTTATTGGCGTCAAGGATTTATGCGGTACGGTATCCTGAACGAAGACTTTCTCGAGAAACGGCCTTTCAAAAGTTGTTGCAACCTCTTGCTTTTAGAATTAAATCATTTCTATCGCTCCGAAAATAACTTTTTTCAAACATGGATAACTTGATTTTTTTAATGCACAAGAAATAAACAGTAAATACTCAAGAATTAAGAACACAAAACTCAAAAGAAATACACAAGAAATATATAAGGAATGAACAATAAATACATAAGGATTTCACAAGTAATACAAAATAATTACTTAAGGCTTACACTAGAAATAAAAAAGAAATGCACAAGAAATACACAATAAATACATAAGGAACGATCAATAAATACATAAGGACAATTACTTAACGATTACAGAAGCTGTACAAAAGGAATGCACAAGAAATACAGTATCCTGTTGACACGTTCCCTCGTTTGATACTGCACGCCTCCGGTGTTTGTAAAACGTTGTAACAACTTTTAAAAGGCTGTTTTTCGAGGAAGTCTTCGTTCAGGATACCGTACCGCATAAATCCTTGACGCCAATAACGCATTTCTTTGCCATTCTCCAAGAATGAAAGTCATGTCGATCAACTCTGCGTCGGACAATAACATTTTAATGAAAATGTCTTGTAGAAACACTTAAACTGATTCACAAGACAGCAAAGCACAACAGAAGCTCGAGAAACTGACGTTTCTGATCAGTTGTTTAAAACAATTGGCAAACGTTTTCCAAAGCACCGCGGCAAAGCGCAATAAAAACTGAAATTAGATAAAAATGTGAATATCTCGAAAACTATCACTCCAAAATATTCAAAAGTTATCCATGTTTGAAAAAAATTATTTTCGGAGCGATAGAAATTATTGAATTCTAAAAGCAAGATTTTTGGCAATGAATGAGAATGATGAGGTACCCTTTTCGGAAGTAAAAAACGAAAGCCATATCTCTCTACCGGTATCCGTCTTCGAGATATTGAAAGTTTTTGGAGGCACTGCAAACGTCATTTTTTCTACAAAATGTCAAATAACTCAGAAGCAATGCGACGTAGACCCATAGTATGGTTATTAAAGTGACCTTTAAATTCAATGAGGAATTCAAAAATGTAATAATATATAGGTTGTTCTATTTAAAATAATGAAGTTGGCATGAGTTTCCGGTATAACTGGAAGTCCGCTATTTCTGAAAATAATTTTAAAATGTGTAGTTTATGACTGTGGACAACTTTTATATAAGACATTTTTCGTATTTGTAATAGTAAGGGAGTTATGGAGCATTCCGCTTAAGTGGTCCACCCTGTATATATATATATATATATATATATATATATATATATATATATATATATATATATATATATATATATATATATATCCATTGATCTTCCGGTGTTGATCCGCGCACCTCTTTTAGTCACAATAAGACTGTTTCTATTAATACGTTTCGGCAAAGTCACAGTTGCCATCTTCAGGTCGGTTCCTGCTTCTGGTTACTCTACTGAACTGCTTTCTGATGGTGTCTGTTGCTCCGTATATTCGTTCCGCTTTTTCTTTTTTGTAGCTGGTAGTTTCACTTTTTCCTTTTTCAAACACTATTGGTCGGCGTTGTTTTGCTTTCTAATACTCTTGTTGGTAGTCGCAATGCGTCGTCCCTTGTACTCATTCTCCTTGGATTCTTCACGATTTCTATAGCTTCTTATTATTCTTGCTGTTGCGTGTTCGAAGTTAGCCAAAGATTTTCTATTTGTCTGCCCCATGTAAGATATCTGTAAAATGAATTTTGTATACTTCTTGGTTGTGCCAAATCAATTGCTTAGGGCTTTGTAGAATGTTGGCTATTTCATGGTGCGGTTTGAATATAGTTTTCACCTGGTGTTTTTCGAAGAATTCTGCTGATTTTATCCGCCGTTCCCTTGATATATGGCAGGTAGGCGTTGGACAGCGGTGGTTCTTCGGTTTCTTGCGTTGTCTTCGATGATGGATTGCAAATTCTTTGAATGTCAATGTTTGAATCCATTTTTGATTAGGGCATCTTTTACTTTTTTTAATTCTTCCTTGATGTTTTCTTGGTCTAACTTTTTCGATCGATGGACTAACGTTGATATCACCGAATTCAGCTGTGCTGGATGGTAGTCGGAATCGTTATTTATGCATGTATGTTAATGATACGGAGAGAAAAAATTACAAGAATTTCTGACTTACATCAACCAGCTTCACCCAAAAATCCAGTTTACTATGGAAGTAGAAAAAGAGGGACAATTGCCATTTCTTGACGTGCTAATAAGTAAGAAAGAAAACAGACAATTGGGACACACAAGATATCGCTAGCCAGCACACACGGATAGATGTATAAATGCCGATTCCCACCACCATTCAGCACAGCTGAAATCGGTGATATCAACGTTAGTCCATCCATCGAAAAAGTTAGCAGACCAATAATATCTCAAGGAAGAATTAAATAAAGTACGTAATCGCCTAATTAAAAATGGATTCAAACATTAAGGTGTTCAAATGATTATCCACCCATCATCGAATACAGCGCAAGAAACCGAATAACCGCCGCTGTTCAACGCCTTCCTGCCATATATCAAGGGAACGACGTATAAAATCAGCAGAATTCTAGAAAAACATCAGGTGAAAACTATATTCAAACCACATCATAAAATAGCCAACATTTAGCAAAACTCTAAGGGCCACATTGATTTGGAGAACCAACATCGATCACGCAACAGTACGAGTAATAAGAAAAGTGAGAAAAATCGAGAAGAATCCAAGGAGCATGAATACAAGGGACGAGGCATTGTGACTACCAGCAACATGGAAAACTGTATTAGAACGCAAAACAACGCCGACCAATACTGTTCATGGAAAAAGAGAAAGTTGAAAAAAAGAGAAAGTGAAACTACCATCTATAAAAAGGGAAAGCAAAACATGTAAAAGCAGCAAGATACATCAATAAAAAGCAGTTCAGTACGAGTAACTAGAAGCAGGAGCCAAGAGTTACATACCTAAAGATGGCAAATGTGACTTTGCCGAAACGTTCTATTAATAGAAACAGTCTCAATGAGGCTGAAAGTGGTACGCAGAACATCACCGGGAAGAACAATGTAACACAGCATCCACAGAAATCTCAAGACAATCATATCTATATATTATGTATACACTCATGGACAAATTTAAAATTTAGAGGAACGCCGAACAACACACTGTTAATCTTATAACAGCAACGGTTTAAGCCAATTTTTTTGACACTCATTCGTTGTTCTTTTATACTTAATCAGGGTGCCGTATATTTTTGACACTTTCAAACATAATCGTTTGTTTATCTGTATCCCGATCGTTTTGTGAGCTTGACGTCTTAAAGGTTCTTATGAAAAATTTTATTTTTCTTATCAAATAATTTTTCTTAATCTCAATGTTTATTACCAATAAGCCAATTTAATTCAACATGCCTGATCTTAGTGAAGTTGAGGTTTTTAGAGCCGTCACTCTGATCGAAAGTGGATACAGTTATCGTGAGGTGGCCGAAATGCCGAATGTTTCAAAATCAGTGATCTTTTGTGTTGTGCGACAGCATCGGCAGACGAGGCAATACAAAAGACGTCGTGGACAAGGTCGAGAAAGGACAACAACAAATAGAGACGACAGCGTTATCGTTAGCTACGCGCTCAGAAATAGGACTGCCACTGCTTCAGAGATCAGGGACAGACTTCAACAAGTATGTCAGGTAAATATAAGCGCAATAACGGTAAAACTAAGGATCAGAGAATCAGGAATGGTTTCATGTATGCCTGGCAAAGGTCCGTTGTTAACCAGGCAACGCAGAGTAGCTCGAAAGGCTTTTGCTCGAAATCACCGAGGTTGGTCTATAAGGAATTGGAGTCAGGTGCTCTTTGCAGGTGCTGTCTGCGGCCAGATGATGGAAGAGTAAGAGCGTGACTACGATCAGGTAAAATATATGCCCCATGTAACATTGTCGTAACAGTTCTTCGTGGCGGAGGGTTGTTGATGGTATGAGGTGTTATTTATCTGGGAGCGCTTCACGTTGTAGAAGGTTGATCCTTAATAGCTGCAAGATATGTGACACACAATTCAGAACCCTTTGGTAGGCTTTTCGCACCATATATCGGTGACAACTTTGTTTTGATGCATGGTAACGCGAGACCTCACATTGCAGGCACAGTTACTCAGTACCTGCAAGAGGTCCATTTCAACACCCTGGAATGGCCAGCGAGGCCCCCGTATATAAACTCAATAGAACATGTTTGGGACAGGCTTGGGAGACAATTAAAGCACAAAGATCGTGCACCTCAGAACCTACAAGAACTTATAAACGCGCTATTGGAGGAATAGGATCAACTTCCCCAATATTTTATGGTAGAACATCACTGATCTAGTGGTAGACGTTATACCTTAAGTTATGTTACTCTGCAACGTTACCGACTTCGCGTGTATAATAATGAGCACATTACTGTTATATAAAATATGTTTAAAATTGTTTGTATCAACCTGTTAATAATTGTCATTAAATTCGTATTGAATTTACATTGATTCTGTACCCAAGCTGGGAATTGATCTCCCAATCTTTTAATTAGATAAATTAGACTGTGGGCAAATCAGTATTCAACAACAATTTGTTCTTGGATTTAAATTTCGAGCGTCGCACACCTCGGTTAGAATTAATTTAAAATTAGTAAGCCTTTCTCGTAGGATTCGACGTTCACAGGAAGCAATACAGGAAAGGGATACCTGTTGATTGTGTGCAGAGAGATGCAGTAATCCATAATAGCCCGAATGTACGTGTGTCGTAATGTTTTTCGTTGACATCCTTTTGTTCGACCCCAGAAGGTGCTCAATAGGTTGGTTTGCTTGCAAATGGATGTATAGAAGCTGTTTGTATAGAGATAATTACTTGTTTCTGAATATACACTCTTAATCTAGGGACAATTTATAGACTTTCTCCTCTTCGGGTCTAGACAATTTTTGGTGTTTTAAATTGAATTATGAATGATAGCGTGTATGATTAATAGAGTGGATTTTTTCCATGGCGGTAGTCCTCATTGGTTTGGAAATGTTATCAGAGTCCTTTCCTTGGAGGACATCGTCATTGATTTAATAGTGGTTTGGAATAATGTTAAGAGTTTACGGAGTATTGTCGAGTAGTTTATTGAGCTATTCTGGGAGGATCTAGTTGTTATGTGAGGTGGGATGGAAGATGGTTAAACTTAACTTTGGCTTTTCGTGGTAATCGAGCGTAATGAGACACAAGGGTATGTAGAGTTTATTTCGTTGAGATTATGTCGTCGTTAGCCCTTTGGCCAGTAAATTTGTTTTGTAACGCTAGCACTGTAAACAGTCTGGCAGTAATCGGTTGAATGTATCCATGTTAGTAATTAAGAGATCTATGGTACAGTTTGTGAATGGTACTGAACATTTTCTTTCGCAGGAGGTAAGGCTCCTAAGTTGATGGATTTTAGAGATTAATACAATGGTGAACGGTAGTCTAGTATTAGTCTATACTTTGTACGTGGTTGTATTGTTTTAGAGTGGAAACGCCTTCAATAAGGAATACGCGGTGCCGTATCCTGTCAAGGGTCATGCTAATGCCAGGTTTCCAGTGCAAGATTCTTGTTGTAGATAGTTTGTTTTTTGAAGTTGTTAAGTTAGGATGTTGTTGGATAAGTAGAGTCTGTTTTGTTTGAGGTTTATAGCTGTTCTCCGTCCAGTTAGAGAAATGGGATATTTATTGTGCGATTGGTGTGCTTGCTGCCACTGCTCCGACTGATTGTATAAGAAGCATTGTCGTCACCGGAAAACTGGGGTAATGATGTGAGGGTTGGTATTTTGAGGCATGCCATGAATTAAAATTATATATAAACGTGTTTTAAGATAAAGCGTGTAGGAACGCCTATAGATGATGAAAAGGTTTGGAAAGTAAAATCACCTACTCACAAACAGATATGGGAGAAGTAGTCAGAGGAATTTTGTGTACCAAAGTCAAAGGATTGTTTTACGTTAAAAGATGCTGCACTTTTGATAGTTGAAACGAGAAGATCGAGTTCGTTGGCAAGCCTTCAGGATATAATCATTTGCAAGCGCTTACTGGCATAGGAATGCAAAACGTTGGATCTTGGCCTAGGTATCACGACAGTGGACGTGGATTTCTATTTGTTGGGAAATAGAATAAGGAAAGGTATTTGTTGTGTATTTTGATTAAACCTTTGACTACGTCTGGGGATAAGTTCCTAAATATTTGCTGGTTAAGTTAGTAGTGTCTTGAAGTGGAGCTTTGCATTGTCTAAAGGTTGTGCTATTTGGTTTTGAGTGACATGGCTGAGAAACAGATAGTTGTCAGTCAGTGTGTATGCTCTGTGGTACTGGTTCTTTGGATTTTCAAGTCATACATGTTAACTGTCTCTATTGCTAGATATATTTGTGCAGGAAGTGCTTATGGAAGGTAAGAGTAGTGAACAGTCCTGTTCAGACTTGAATTAAGGTTGTTCAATGCAAAACAACCGCCGATTCAAGCACTCCTTCCTTACGCAGTCTACTTTCTGTATAATAAGCTCGCATCTATTAGAGAAGATGCCAAATGGTGCAAAGGTATGAAGTCTCAGAAAGGAGTTGATGCGGATAAAGCATGTGTTTAGTTCGAACATGTAACTTGAGCGAAATCTGTCTTAGCTGTTACATTTTCGCAAAAAGGGCATTAACAAACTTGGGATATCTGACTTCCGCCATAAGAAGGATACTTAAGGGCACTAGAATAGGACAGTTTGTTGATTTGGTGATTATTCCCATCGCGTGACCTAAATATGTCATGATCAACCTCTCAGATAACTTTCACCATAGTTACACACAACTGAAATACTTAGCTTTTGAGTTTTTAAATGGTGTATTTTATCGATATCAATTACAGTTATCGTCCACAGCAGTGGTAATATCTTTAAGAATTGTTTAAGATGTTAGAACAAATTTATGAAATATGAAAATATAAGTCTACTATTAATATAACAGTTTGATAAACGTATAAAGCCAGCTATGCAACATAATTTTAGTAAAGAATAAATAGATTCTTAACAAATTAAATATTACTAAACCGCCTTCTTGCAGTCGAAGGTTAACAGTGAAAAACGTCATAATGAAGGAGCAAATTCAACAAAATTTAACCAAATTATAATCGAAGTGTAAAGTTGTGAGAAACTTTAATTCGAGATTGATAAAAGTATTCAGAAATAGAAACTTGACGTTCTAATTAAAGATCTAGTCCAATCTTACAAAGAAATAGTTTTCTGTTAATAATTGTAATTGTTATTTTACAATGAAAACACAATGTAATGCGTTTAATATAATTTTTAATTTTAATTTCAACTACATATGTTAAATTATTATAGTGCTGTGGTAACATATAAATAGTAAAGCATTTACTTCAAGATCTAGAAAAAGCACAGCAAAAAAAAACCGAGACATACCAAAAGCTAAATTAAACTTAAGACGTACCATTGTGATTTTTTTTTTAAATATAAGATGCTAAAACCTATTTAAATGAACACTTTCTTTTTGCCTAATGAAGTTATTAGGATGTTCATATATTTCAATAGCGTCACGTTGTAAACGAACATAATGAGTTTGTCTTGACAATTCTCTATATTATCGAATTGAATTTCATGATTTAAATTATTTAAAGCATGCTCAGCTACCGCAGATTTCTCTGGTTAACCTAATCTCGAAAATCTCACATTTTCTTTACATCTTGTATCAAACCTATCTTTTCTGGAACCAATGTATACTTGTCCACAAGAATAAGATAACTTATACACTCCGGAAGATGATAATGGGTTTAAAACGTCTTTAGGTGATCTTAAATGTACTTTAATTTTTCTTGTAGGTTTAAAGATAGTCCCAATGTCATGATTAACTAAGATTTTTTCCATTCTATCTGTAACATTAGTTATAAAGCGAAGAAAAGCAGTATCAACATTAAGCAGTAGATTTTCTTTATGGTTATGTCTAGCAGGTGTATTAACATTATAAGTATCTTTAAGTGAATATTCATATTTCATAAATTTGTTCTAACATCTTAAAGATATTGTTAATGTTGTAATTGTTATCGAAACGTACATATTTATATAAATGTAAATATAAAAATACACCATTTAAAAACCCAAAAGCTAAATATTTTAATTATGTGTAATAATGGTGAATCTTTACGTGTTTATATTTCAGTCCTTTATGAGGAGGAAACATCGTTTCGCTAGAGAATTTGAAAAATTAAGAAAAAGCAAGGCACGATTACTATCACCACTTACTTTTTTACTACGAAGCCGAGACCAAAAAATTATCTCAAAATTTAACTGTTAAAAGAAATTTTATCAACAAACACGCTAATAATATTTATAGAAAAACTGAAAATGCTCTTCTGCGTTATCAAATACATATTGAACGGAAGTCATTGGATAAAACAATGGAGATATTTTATTTTTACATTTAAAAATTTCATCTATTAAATAGAGAGGATTGGGATAGAATCAATTGTTAAACTTTAAATGTATGGAAATAAATATAAACACTTTATCTAGACGTCAAAAACAAAAATTATGCAAGCAACGATATAATAGTCAATCTTTTGATAATAAAAAAAACAGTTATAAACCTTTCTGTTCACATTTTTTCAGATGATGCTATTGAAGCGCTTTCTAAGGTCGGAAATTTTGCGATAACACTAAGAACAATACCTTTTGAGGATATAATTTCCAATGTTGAGAATTCTATTTGATCTTAAAGATAATGAAAATATTATAATATTACAATCAGATGAACGTAATGCAACTGTTATATTACAATGAACAGCTATAACATTAAAATAGAACAACTGTTGAAACCACAGAGGTGAACTACCAAACGATCCTCAAAAAGGTTTCTTTTGAAAACTAAATAACTTATTAAATCATATGTTCCTGAAGAAATAAGAAAGAAGCTAACTAACTATTAAGCTCTTGCACCAAAACTGCACGGTCTACCAAAAATCCATAAACCTAATGGTCCTTTAAGGCGTATTGTTGGTACAATTAGTTTTCCTACTTGCAATCTCGCAAAACATCTTACATTTTTGTTACAATCTCATATAGGTAAAACACCCCATTATATTAAAAAGTCTGCCGACCCCATTGAAAAAATACATAATTCCAAAATTGAAGAGGGTGATACAATGGTCAGGTTTGATGTTGATTCACTTTTTATAGTCGCTCTAAAAGAAACTATTGAATATATTGACCATACGTTTCCAAAGGATATAATAATTCCTTTCCAGCACTGTCTTACGACTTATTTTCAGTGTGATGATAAATTATATAAACAGATTAACGGTATAGCAATGGGTAGCCCTCTCAGTCCTGTTCTAGCTAATTTTTACATCGAAAAATTTTGAAACAGCTTTATAAAATGCACCTAAAAAACATTTAGTTTGGCGTAGATATGTAGATGACACATTTGTTATTTGGATCTATTCTCATCCTTCTCGTCCTCACTGTTTTCCTATCGGATTGAAAGTCCAAAATTATAAATTACAAAATGGGTGTGGTTCGTAAGGTAATATTTACCGGACGTAACACCAAACGGCCACAATCCACATTCTTCTACAAGGTATCTAAACTTTGGAATGATCTCCCTAGTTCCTGTTTTCCTCTCACTTATGATATGAAAAAATTTAAGGTAGCCGTTCATAGGCAATTCAATATCCCCTATCCATCCTTCTTAGTGTTCCTTAGGTGTTCCACGGTAGACCAAATTTAACCTGTTCAGGTCCTCAAGCATTATGGAAAAACATGGAGAAGAAGCAGTACATGAATTTTTTATTTTTGTAAGTGGTACTCAGCCAAGCATTCAGTTTACCATGGAGAAGGAAACCAATGGAGGTTTACCATGTCTTGACATACTAATACTTAAAACTAATAGTTCACTCTCTTATAAGGCTTACCGAAAGCCGACACATACTGATAAATAGAGCGCGGAAAATTAGCAAAGAAATTTTTGAAAAAATATGCGCAAATATCTTATATCTTTTGTATTTTACATTAGACCAGTTGGATAGCGCATCTTTATCATACCTAATATTCATGTCTATGAACTTTTAATATGCATGATCCACTTATCCGTATGTACAAGATTTGTTTGTCACAGTTACTTATTTTAACTTAACGAACATTCAGTATAAGATATATTTATAATTACTCCCTGTAAATTATTTAAATTCTATTTCCTTTGTTAAAAAGAAATTAATTTTTTGCTCGAATTCGTTTTGCTAGCAGACAAACTATAGTAAAATCCATTTAGTAAGCTGCTGTCAATCAGTGTCACTTTAACTCTCATTTCTGTAGTTTGTTGAATTTATCTCACAGCTAATTTTTTCTTTTACAATGTCTCGCAATAACTTATTTTCTAATAGTGAAATGACCGATATGGTGGCAATTTATGGTCAACAATATTTTAATGAACGCGCTGCAACAAGAATCTATGCCGAAACTTATCCAAATCGTAGACAACCTGACCGAAAAATATTTTGAAGATTATTTGGAAGATTGCGTGAAACGGGTAGCTCGATCATCCTGTACGTCATAACGCGCGCCCTATTGAGCGCTCTGTTCAACAAGAAGAACAATTATTAAATACTGTTAAGGATGACACAACAATAAGTATTCGCCGATTATCATTAAATGTTGGATTATCCCGTACTGTAACAATCCAATGTTTTACATATGAAGGAGCTTTATCCCTTTCATTATAGACCAGTCCAAAATTTATTGCGCGGTGATTTTTTGACCAGAACAAATTTTTGTGAATTTATACTGCGCAAGAATAGACAAAATCCAGCATTTGCAAGTAGAATTTTATTTACAGATGAAGCAACGTTTACTAGGAGAGGAGTTTTAAACAGAAGGAATAGTCATATATGAGCTAGTCCACATGCCTAAATTAAAATCTGGTGCGGAATAATTAATAACAATCTTGTTGGTACTTTTGAACTCCCAAGAAATCTAACTGGCGATAATTACTTAAACTTTTTTAGAGAGAACTTGATTGATTTATTAGAAGACGTGCTCGTGAATATTCGTCATAATATGTGGTATTTACAAGATGGTGCTGCTCATTACGTTGTGGTTGTACAGGATCATTTAAATAATATATTTCCCCATCGTTGGATTAGACGAGGAAGTGAACATCCAATCGATTTTTATTTTTAGGGACAAATAAAAGCTCTTGTCTATTCCACCGCAGTTAATACAAGAGCTTAACTGTGGCAACGAATTAACGAAGCTGCAAATAGTATTAACCGGCATCCATTATTTCATAAAGTAAGGAGAAACTTCCTTCCAAGATGCCAGAAATGTATTGAAGTTAACGATCAACATTTTGAAAATAAACTTTAGTGTAATGTTTTGATTTAATGGTTTTTGTTGTTTATTTTGGTTCAATTTTCTTGTTAGTTTCTTAACCATTATATTCTGTTTTAAATTTGGTTACTTTTTTTTATTGTATATACATTTCTGTACATCATTTTTTGGGAGGAGCTAGAAGTTAATTAATACGAAAACAAACATTTTTGATAGAAATTCTGTAGTACTAATTTGAAATACGTTTTTTTTGGAAATGGTGCAGTTTAGCGACTTGCGCCAAGTATGCTTTTATAGAGCTATTATTGTGAAATTTTAAAAAAGTTACTCATTATGTCAAATTTTCACATACCAAACAAATATGGCAACGAGAATGTAACATATAGGTTGCTGCAAGCGCCCTCTATACTTTACACAAAAACTGATTTCGCAGAAATGTTCACCTAATGCAAAAACCTATAAAAACCAAATTTCTATTAAATAATAAGTTGACTTAAATCGGCATATTGCCCTGTATATTCACTGTTTCTATCGAAAATATGCAAAGATTTTTAACAAATATAATCAAATGTATGCAAGTACTTTCGCTTTCTGGGAAGGAAAAAATAAAACAAATTACAGTACAATAATATTTATTATGCTAATTAAATGTATTAGAAAAATTACAAAATTACATTGCAAGTTTTTATTAGGTATTAATACCTGTAACTTAATTAAAATGATTTACGAATTACAAAAATTAGCATATTATTGAGTCATATTACTGAAACAATTGACACTCAAACGTTTTTCAAAGTTCTCGAATACAAATGATTGCCTCCCATCGTAAACATGTATTTATATACAGGGTGTGGCGCGAAGAGTCTTGATTAAAAGTAATGGCAGATACAGTTATGTTAAAAATCTGAAATTACGAAGCTGTAGGTTTTGGATGATGCTGAGTTCAAATATAATATTGTCCTGAATGTGGCACTTCCGGTTATACCGGAAGTAGACGTCAACTTTGTTATTTTAAATGGAACCTAATATTTTTTATTTTATTTTCGAATTCTATATGAAATTCTAGATAAAATTTGTGTACAATGTCCTATACCAAAAATGAAGTATTTTCAAGATATTTCGATTTTTTTTAAAATTTTAAAAAAATCCTAGTCCACATTGAATAACGAAGCTAGTGACGTGAAATTGTAACCAATAAACAACAAGCGCTTTCCCGTTAACTCCATATATCCATCTCATTGATATTTCATACAGGGTGTTTTAAACTTAGCCGCCAACATGCACAACTTAAATCATTCATAAGTTGTTTAATTTAAATGGAACACCCTGTATTTTATTACATTTTCAGCTATATTTTTTTAAGCCAATTCGTGTGGTATCAGTACACAACAACACTTAATTATTTCAACATTAGTAAAGGGTAGGCCATGATTTCCATTATTTAAGGTGATATTTTGTTATTTTTTAATAAGTTATTAATTCTGAAAAGTAACCAATAGCCTGAAAGGATTATTAATTGTGGATATCATTAAAAACGTTGACTAGGTATTTTGTATTAATTTAATTAGATAACTTACAAACAAAAATAACTAAATGTAATATTAAACAAATAAAGTTTTATAATAATTTTTTAAGCCAATTCGTTTGGTATCGGTATTCCCTATACCTAAATCCAACCACTTTTGAGATATTTCATTATCTTAGTTAAAACATAACAATACTTAATTATTTCAACATTAGTAAAGGGTAGGTCATGGCTGTCAAAGATTTGATAGTTAGAACGTTAATTGTTTATGTTGTTTTGACAGTTTTCTTTACCAGTTTGTATTTCATAGTAAATAATGGCAAATGTAGGATTTACTAATGATGATTTTTTAAATCTTATTATTACTTACGGCGAGTGTAATAGAAATGTTAACGGACTTGCCGTGTTTTTGCAGAAAGATATCCAAATCGACCAAATGCAACTGGTGATATTGTAAGAAGATTGCTTAAAAACTGCCGTCAGTTTGGTCAATTTAAGACAAAAATTAATAAAAATAAACCACTAGTGGACAGTGACATAAACGAAATTAATGTTTTGGGTTAGTTTACGGCCTCTCCAAATGCCTCCATTAGAGATAGTGAAATAGATCTTACTTTGTCGACGAGAACAATTCATCGCATTTTAAAAAAACACAAATGGAAACCATTTTCATATCATTTGGTGCAACACTTACAATTAGGTGATCTTCCTCGAAGGGTAAAATTCTGTGAATGGTTTTAATGAAGACCCAAGAGGATGAAAACTTCATAAAAAAGTTATATGGTGTGATGAAGAAAGTTTAGCAAAATGGATTATTTAATCGACATAATTCCCATTTTGGTCTAATGAAAATTCACATGTTAGTAGAGAACGTTATTTCCAAGATAGTTGGAGTTTTAATGTTTTTGTGCAATAAAGACGATAAAATTTTAGCATTAAAATTTTATGATGAAAATTTAAATGGTACAAGATATTGCCACATTTTAGAAGAAGCCATAGGACCGGCGTTACATACTTTAAGAAATGGAGAGGTGGCTTCAGCTTGGTATCAAGATGGAGCACCTCCTCAAACTTTGGGCCTGTTGCTCAGCATCTTTACGACATGTTTGATGATAAATTGATTGCCAATCAGGGTTCGTTTCGTTGGCCAGCTCGCTCTCCTGATTTGGTTCCTCTAGATTTTGGTATTTGGGGTTACATTAAAAATCAGGTATTTTCCAAACCTGTTACGACAAAGGATGCAGAGAGTCTTACTTGATTTTAATTCTCTAACACCCGACCATATTCCCTTAACTTAATGAAAGGGATTCATAAATGTTTAGAAGTAGATGATGCTAATTTTGAACACTTATTATAAAACTTTATTTGTTTAATATTTCATTTAGTTATTTTTGTTTGTAAGTTATCTAATTAAATTAATACAAAATACCTAGTCAACGTTTTTAATGATATCTACAATTAATAATCCTTTCAGGCTATTGGTTACTTTTCAGAATTAATAACTTATGAAAAAATAACAAAATATCACCTTAAATAATGGAAATCATGGCCTACCCTTTACTAATGTTGAAATACTTAAGTGTTGTTATGTTTTAACTAAGATAATGAAATATCTCAAGAGCGGCTGGATTTAGGTATAGGGGATACTGATACCAAACGAATTGGGTGTTCCATTTAAAGTAAGCAACTTATAAATGATTCAAATTGTTCATGTTGGCGGCTAAATTTAAAACACCCTGTATGAAATATCAATGAGATGGATATATGGAGTTAACGGGCAAGCGCTTGTTGTTTATTGGTTACAATTTCACGTCACTAGCTTCGTTATTAATGTAGATATCGTTATTCAATGTGGACTAGGATTTTTTCAAAATTTAAAAAAAAATCGAAATATCTCGAAAATACTTCATTTTTGATATGGGACATTGTGCACAAATTTTATCTAGAATTTCAGGTAGAATTTGAAAATAAAATAAAAAATATTAGGTTCCATTTAAAATAACAAAGTTGACGTCTACTTCCGGTATAACCGGAGGTGCCGCATTCAGCACCATATTATATTTGAACTCAGCGTCATCCAAAACCTACAGCTTCGTAATTTCAGATTTTTAACATAACTGTATCCGCCATTAGTTTTAATCAAAACTCTTCGCGCCACACCCTGTATAGAAAAATTTCTTTCTACATCGACAGAAGTAATTGCAGCATTTTTCAATTTTGAAATAACATCTGGACTTTAACCTAACTCTGCTAGTTCTCCTGTAACACTTTTGCAACATCATTAATTAAATATATATATATATATATATATATATATATATATATATATATATATATATATATATATATATTGTGTCAAGATTCGTTTTAAGTACATCAACCTCTACCTACACCTCTATAATCTGTTTACAATATTTTAGAAAACCTTGTTTTTTTTCTTTGATACAAAATAAATGAATAGAATAATTAATTGTTTTATTTTAATTTTTACTGATACGAATACATTATAATTTAATAACAAGGTGCATACATAAAGTACATACCATTTTCGTTATTTTAATTTAAATAATAGTTTGAAGGATGCAAAGTTAATCCGATTACGCTTGTGTTTCAATAGAAATAGGAATACCTGAAGATCTTTGAGCCCCCGGGTCATTTAATGAGTACATCATGCTGCTATATTTTCTAATGGAATTTCTACCTTATTGACATCAGAACATTTATCGTTTTTATAATATTTTAAATAGTAAACTATCAATCTACAATTTTTTCAAAATTTTAACAGTTCGTATTTCGAAAAACCTATGTCTGAATATATGGCTTTTGTTAAAAATATTATCAGTTATAAAAATATTCCAATTTAATCACTACTGGGACAAAAATTCAATAAAAATTATAGAAATTAAAATTAAAAAAAAACCTTATATTCAAACATTTAGGAAGGTTTCGAGACTATTTTGGCGGCTTACGCGCTTCTCTAAAGTTTCAGATGACTTCATAATAATATAAAAAGTTAACACGTTTTTAACATTGCTCTTATGGGGGTTTGATGTGTTGCCTATTTATCGAGACCCCCCTTAACTTTTGAACACAATTGATCAAAATTGTTAATTATTTCCATAGATTTAGCATGCAAAATTTCTCTAAATCTGAAATAGTCTTGGGCACGAAATTATTATAAGCTTTTTAAATAAGCAAATTGACTAGGCAAAGCATGAGATTATAACAATTTATTTGATTGTGTAACAGCTTGGCTGCTACTATTCAGTTGTAAAATTTTCTGCGCAAAAAAGTGCCGCTTCAAGCCATGTACCACAGTGGGTAATTACTGGTTGTGGAGGCAATGAATGGAGTATTGGGAAGTTTCTCCTTATAAAATTGGATTCTCAAAGGGGCCTTGAGAAATTTTTTTTACATGACTAATTAAATCACTGATTAAAGGAAACCGATCCCTGATCTCTTCAGCGACCCTATTAATTCCTTGCGTTAAGCAAGTCACATGAATTAAATGTCTATAAAATATTTTCAAATTTTGACCCGCCTTGACCATATATGGTATTGCATCTGACAGCATTAGCAAAATTGTATCTGAAGGAACACATTCAGGCAAAAAGAAATTGGATAATTCATCGTTTACTAATCTAGTTTCGTGAAGTTGTTTGGAAGCTATTAGGTACGATTTGCAAAGGACGTCCTCGTGAAGAACGCCAATTAACAAATGCGCAATATATCTACCGTAATTATCCGTGGTTTCATCTACTGCAAAATATCTATATTATTGTTGCCAATTATTTGCCTAATTTCTGTAATTTTACTTGAATAAACACGTTCAACAAAACTTTTTCGTAAGGTGCTTTAATCAGGTATGTTGGATTTGACATACTTTTGTAAAAAAAAGATCTAAGTGGAATATTACTTGCTATTAAAGTTTTACACAGATCTTCACTGAATGTTTCTTGTTCAATATTCCTGGAACCTGTGGTCACACATTGACGTAATGTTTGCTGGGACGTGGAAGATTTTTTAGTTTGTCGCAGTTGAAGATATGTGCTGGAGTTTTGGCATGTTGATCGATCAAAAACTTCTTGTCGCTAAATACCTGGTCAATAATATTAATGTTAATTTTAAAAGTACATATCGGGAATTTAGGACAACCATTTAAATAAAAGTAGATATTAAAATAAAATTTTTATTCGATTATATTCGTAATGTTTTTCGTTATTTAATGTTAGGATAAATATGAAACTCCAAAATGATTTTCGTTGTTCAGCACAGAAAAGTAGATGGCGAAATAGAAATACTTTAACACCTTTTAATAAATTTCAAACTTTAAATGTTTATATAGATTAAATGAATTGTACACTTCAGAATAATAATTATTGTCTACCTACTTATTTACTGCACGCACAGCAAAACACCTTATCTCCATCAAGTACAGTTCGGTGTAGGGTTTGATCCAATTTCTAATTTTAGACATTTTTTATTTCCATTTCAAACTAAACAGGCAGGTTTCACTTTCACACTGCACAAGTATGCACTATGTTCTTGCGGTAGACAAACAAATAAAATAATAAAGAAAAATCTAGATAATGCTCCCTATATACTGTTAATGATTGTACTTATACAACCAGTCTTTAACAGTAAGTACGCCTTCTAAGAAACAGTTCTAAGAAGTAATGAACAGTTAAGCTGTTGTTTATGGCTTACTGTCTGTCAAATATGAAGGCTAGTCATTATGAAATTCCCACAACTACGTCTTGATGATTAGAAGGTTTTAATCCCTTTGGAATGTTGTTACTTTAATTCCTATTTTTTAAACCAAGAATTCAGGGAAGCATAAATTTGCTATAGGGATATGATTTTTAAATGACAAACATCACATGAGGCATAGATATGCTAAGATATCAAACCACCCTCCACGTCAAAATATTGGTGTAATTAAATATTTGGATGGAGCAAAATAAATTTGTGATCCTGAATTTTGGAAAGATTATTATAAATGTTTAAGAAAATCATTATAAGTTAATAGACATTCATTAGTGTTCAACTAGTGGTCATTGTTGGTACTGATTTTATTCCTTATATAACTAATATAGATAGACTAGAAAATGTTTTAATTAATCATGGCATTAGGACTGTTTTTAAACTTACAAGGAAAATTAAAGAACATTTAAGATCACCTAAAGATGTTTCAAACCGATTATCATCTTCCGGAGTGAATAAGTTATCTTGTTCTTGTGGAAAGTATGAATTGGACCCACAAAACGTAGCTTTAATAAAAGACCTAAGGAAATATGAGATTTTATAGATTAGGTGAACCAGAGAAATCTGTGGTGGCTGAACATGATTTAAACTATTTAAATCATGGCATTCAATATGATAATACGGAAAAATTGTCAAGACAAACTTATTATTGCGTTCGTTTACAATTTGAAGCTATTGACATAGATAAATAGAATCCATGTCAATTCATCCCGCGACAGCTCATCGCGCAGCAATTCTTCGCCGACAATTCATCGCGAGACCATTCATCCCTAGGACAATTTATCGCGCGCCATTTCATCGCGCGAAATATCGTATTGACTATAGACTGGAAAATATGCACTTAAAAAAGATACAATATATGCATGCAATATGCACTAAAAATGCATACAAATATACACTAAAATATGCATTATTCAGTAAAAATAACCAAATTTTTTTTACTGGGACATTTCAGGTAATTAGAATGTCTGAGTTTATTTATTCATTACTATTTTATTATTTAGATTTCTTAATGTTTTGATTTATTCATCTTGTTTGATTTAAGGAGATATATTTTTAATTATTTTTTCTTCAATTGTGTTCATATTGTATCTTATATTTTTATTGAAAATAATAAGATGACGGCAATTTAGAAAATTTATTTCTATAAAATGTAATTATACAAACTATAAACTATTTTAATACATAAAACAAAAATTGGAAATTTGAAAATATTAGGTTATTACCCAATAAAACATCAATATTAAATTTCGCGCGATAAAATGTCGCGCGAGGAATTGTCGTACCGATGAATTGTCGCAACGATGAATTGTCGGCGATGAAATGTCGCGCGATGAATTGACGGGACACCACATAAATATGCTAATAACTTCAATAGGCAAGAAGAAAATCTCTGTCTAAATAGATTTTGGCATCTTTTATAATTAGGAAAAGGTACAATGGTACGTTTTAATTGTAACTTTAGCTTTTGGTATGTCTAGGTTTTTTGCTGTTGTTTTTCTAAACCTTGAAGTAAATGCTTCACAAATTATATGTGAAGCTACCAATGAACTATAATAATTGTAACGGGTTTTCGGTGGTGACAAGTGAAGCTTGCCCTCAACGAAATCCAGCACAAAATTAAGACTCGTTTGGAAATATATTTATTAGTTGTACTTATAAGTTACGGTAGTTTATATTATTTCAAAGTCAACTCCTGGGCGGTAAACGGATAACGGGTTCTTCGTCACAGGGGTTGCAGCGGATTAAACGGATTCGGGCGCCACCCAAAGATTATCTACTGTCCAGGCGGTCTTTGGGTCCACTCCTGAACTTGGGCGGTTTCCAAACGGCTACCTCGGGTACCCAGTGGAGGATAAATTCAGGGTTGAATCCTCACGGTCGAAAGATGAACCTAAAACTTAATTAATACGGTGGGAAGGCGGATACGGTGGACAAAGGTCACAGGTCCCCTTGACAAACAGAATTCCTTCACCAATGATGAATGAAAATGAATGATTCTTAATAAATGTTAACTCTGTGAATTTATTTAAATTTAACTAATTACAGAGCTAGTCTTTATTAAGTTTAATTTAATTAACTAATTCTTAAACTACTCGTTACCTCATCGATTGAAAATAAAGCAATTTTTCGCTACGTCTGTAATAAGAATGTAGGAAAAGATGAAGATTTTTGTGAAAGCACTAACCTATATAGACTACGACATTTAAAAGTGGGGAACGGCTGGAAATTCCATAATTTTAACGATGAGGCGACAGCGCAACAAATTGTTTTAATTAATATTAAATCAATCAATGATCTAATATTTATTTTAACGGACTAAAACTATTATTTGTAAAATCACAAAGCGATTGATATAAAATTCGGCCAATTTCTATTAATAAAAATACTTATTCTATCTAACGGTTTAATTAATAATTAGTAACACTTCTATCAATTCAAAATCATGCAATACCAGAAGCTGATCACTGTTTGACACATCTGTCGGTGTTCGCATTATTTAAAATACATAAAATTTTACACAATGGTAAAAGATTACATTCCTTTCATTGTAGTTGAAATTTATAGAAAGTATTTGAGGTTTAACTTTACTCATTTATATCAAAACTATTATTTAACAATCCAATTTTTACTAAGTTAATTAATTTATGAGGACGGTGTTAATTATTACTTGTTTATTTATTATTAACGGTTGTTTATAGTACTTGATACGTTTTAATTTTGAAAGAAAGAAAAATTTCTATTTCCAATTAATGGCTATCTTTAAATTTCCTTCTTATCAATATTCAACGGTTCCTAATGAATTATTTTACGGACTTAATTATTGTTTGATATTAGTGAAGTAAAACGAAAAAAAAACTAATCTTCACATAATTTAACAAATGTAGTTGAAATTAAAAGTTATATTAAACGTACTACTTGTGTTGTCACTGTAAAATAACAATTACAATTATCAACAAAAAACCATTTCTTTGTTAGATTTAACTAGATGTTTAATTATTAGTATGTTAAGTTTGTGTCTGTGAATGCTTTTATCAATTTCAAATTAAAGCTTTTCACAACTTTACACTTATTTCGTAATTTTATTAAATTTTGTTATTTTCTCTTTGATTTTTCACTGTTAGCCTTTGACCGTTAGCGAATGTTCTGATTTGTCATTTTCAATGCAGTTTGGTAATACATATTTAATTTATGTTTACGTCTTCATCTTTTTCATATTTCATAAATTTGTATTATACAATTCTTGTACATATTACCATTTACCACTACAGAGGACGATAACCTTAATTGTT
Source organism: Vesta saturnalis (assembly GCA_036346205.1). Taxonomy (NCBI): domain Eukaryota; kingdom Metazoa; phylum Arthropoda; class Insecta; order Coleoptera; family Lampyridae; genus Vesta; species Vesta saturnalis. Next base: position 455,041 of record JARFJB010002255.1, on the reverse strand, counting down.
ATCGAAACGTATATAAATATAGAAATACACCATTAAAAACCCCAAAAGCTAAGTATTTTAAGTACCTACGGTAGTAGACATTAAATCATTAATTTGAGACTAAAAATAATTAATAGATGTAGAGATTAGCAAAGTGTGATGTCTTACTTAGTACTTAATTATACTAAAATGCCAATATCATTCAAAAATATCTACCTAACCGTATTTTCCATCAACGCTATTCAAAAGATACTACACTTCCATTAAATATATTCTCCAGACTAATCCAACGAAAAGCCTGATACCATCACACCTCTGCTTGACAAACATATCTGATAAAAACCGACACAAGTTTGGCATAACGTGTAAAAATAAACCAAAATAAATTACATTCGTTCGTAAATAAAATAAGTAGATGAATGCCTACAATCAGGAAATAGTTCGCAAACATCAATAGTGATTTGACATTCGCTTGAGGAGATTTGAATTCTCTTATACATGCGGTACAGCACTTAGACAGCGGAAACTTTGATCCGAACGGCATCGTTATCTTTGTATTTATAACTAGAGCATACTCGATATGGTAATACAGCACATTTCAAAACAGGATTGGATTTCAGAAAATTAATTCGTATATGTAAATTTACGAGAGTGTCTCTGATTTGTGATTATAAGATTCGTTTACGCTATCCGCTTACAAGTCAAAACAACAAATGTTGAATATTTACCCAGTCAATGCGTACTATTTGTTTGTTTTTCTAAAATTACTTTATTTTATGAAATTTTATATAAAAAGTCCAATCCTGAATACGACCTGAAAATATTGTGTCATTGCGCGATATGACATCCAATTATATCCACCACGTTGAGCAAAGGCTTTCGAGAGCTCTTACACTAAGGGGTAAAGTGGAAAGCCGAACAAAACAAATTTGTTCATTGCCCTGAAACTATTGCAGTCACATTAACAAACTTTATTTTAAGCATTACTGGACATTCATTATTTCCTGTATTAAATAGCGAACGCATTTTTAAGAAGTACAGATGCAGCCTGCGATAATATATAGTCGTATTGAGTTATTTGTGTTAAAAACAGTAACGTAGAAATCAATTTACAAAAATTAGTGCTGAAACTTTCATATATTAATTCTGAAAATCCTGCTTTATAGAACTCTTTAACTATAATTAGTAAATCAAAAGAAATTCTACTAAATTTAACGATTTATCTTAATATTGAGCTACTAAAATAGGCGAAATTAGTTAAATTTTATTTAATTTATTGCTGCACTAATTAATTCAGTTAAATTCGTGTACTTTCCACAAGCTTTCCTATAATTTTTATATGTCCATTTTATTTAAGATAACGATTTAAATAAAAAGAACATACGTGCCATGGACGCATAAAGTATGAGAGAGAGAAATTTATTTGAAATTTTATGCGAAATTTTGAGCTTCTATGCTGTAACATGTAGTAGTGGTTTGTGGTAAGTTTTTATGTCACAATCAAATAGTGCCAAAACAATAAATAATAAAAAAAATCTATCTAATTCAGTACTTCATTTACTTCGGCAACGTTCGATCCTGGTAAACACATGTATACACGTTTAAACAATTTTTAATGTGTTGTTATGTGGTATATTTTCACTCTTGAACTGGTTATTAAGCTCGACCCATTGTTTGTCAATAGAACTAGAAACTTCTTTCCACACAATTTCATAAAACAAGTTCCGACTCATCTACAAGAACATCATTGTGTTTTTGAGAAACAGTTAATGAAATTCAAATATCTGACTACACAGGTACTTTTTTATCAATACTCAACGAAACGATTGCGAATATTCAAAACGTTGCCTTAATTTATCCAAATAGGCTACACAAGCAGTATAAATCATAAATTGAGTTACGGCTAAGAATTCTCCTTCATTTACCAAAGCTACATACTTGTGTGTATGCGTACATGTGTGCTTGCTTGGGTGCGTGGGTGTGTGCACATTCGATGCGTACGTGCGTGGGCGTGCGTGTGTGTGCACGTGCGCACATGTGTTAGTGTATACTCGCGTGTGCATCTGTTTGTTGTGTTTGTGACTGGGTTTGTGATTGTGCTTGTTTTTGTGTTTGTATTTGTGTTTGTGTTTGTGTCTGTGTCTGTGTCTGTGTCTGTGTCTGTGTCTGTGTCTGTGTCTGTGTCTGTGTCTGTGTCTGTGCCTGTGTCTGTGTCTGTGACTGTGTCTGTGTCTGTCTTTGTGACTGTCTGTGTCTGCGTCTGTATGTGTGTCTGTGTCTGTGTCTGTGTATCTGTGTCTGTGTCTGTGTCTGTGTCTGTGTCTGTGTCTGTGTCCGTGTCCGTGTCCGTGTCGGTGTCTGTGTCTGTGTCTGTGCCTGTGTCTGAGTCTGTGTCTGTATCTGCGTAAGCGTCTGCGTCCGCGTCCGCATCCGCGTATGCGTATGCGTCTGCGTCTGCGTCTGCGTCTGCGTCTGCGTCTGCGTCTGCGTCTGCGTCTGCGTCTGCGTCTGCGTCTGCGTCTGCGTCTGCGTCTGCGTCTGTGTGTTGTGTCTGTGTCTGTCTGTGTCTGTGTCTGTGTCTGTGTCTGTGTCTGTGTCTGTGTCTGTGTCTGTGCCTGTGTCTGTGTCTGTGTCTGTGTCTGTGTCTGTGTCTGTGTCTGTGTCTGTGTCTGTGTCTGTGTCTGTGTCTGTCTGTGTCTGTGTCTGTGTCTGTGCCTGTGTCTCTGTCTCTGTCTGTGTCTGTGTCTGTGTCTGTGTCTGTGTCTGTGTCTGTATCTGTGTCTGTGTCTGTGTCTGTGTCTGTGTCTGTGTCTGTGTCTGTGTCTGTGTCTGTGTCTGTGTCTGTGTCTGTGTCTGTGTCTGTGTCTGTGTCTGTGTCTGTGTCTGTGTCTGTGTCTGTGTCTGTGTCTGTGTCTGTGTCTGTGTCTGTGTCTTTGTCTGTGTCTGTCTCTGTGTCTGTGTCTGTGTGTGTGTCTGTGTCTGTGTCTGTGTCTGTGTCTGTGTCGGTGTCTGTGTCTGTGTCTGTGTCTGTGTCTGTGTCTGTGTCTGTGTCTGTGCCTGTGTCTGTGTCTGTGTCTGTGTCTGTGTCTGTGTCTGTGTCTGTGTCTGTGTCTGTCTGTGCCTGTGCCTGTGTCTGTGTCTGAGTCTGTGTCTGTGTCTGTGTCTGTGCCTGTGCCTGTGCCTGTGCCTGTCTGTGTCTGTGTCTGTGTCTGTGTCTGTGTCTGTATCTGTGTCTGTGTCTGTGCCTGTGCGCCTGTGTCTGTGTCTGTGTCTGTGTCTGTTGTAACAACCTTTTTTTTGTGGTTGTATTAAAAATACGTTAATCTAAGATCATTAATTTATTTGGCGTAAAATTAGAGGAGTTTTTAATTATTAATGTGTAGAATTGAAAACTGGCAATTTAATTGGCATTTCCTAGAACAAATCTTTTTGGTGTAATAGTACATAAATAGTTTTAGTTCCCTTTCTTGAAAAAATTGGATTTATATTAATGTATCCGCGCAAGCGTGAAGATTAAATATACTTGAGTTATTCTGAAAGCTTTTCTTAATTCACTTAATACTGAATGTTAACAGCAATAAGTATGATTTTTACTTAATTTTTTTATATTTTGGTGCCATCAGAATTTTGGTGGTAAGTTATTTTTTCCCATTATATTTTAAAACTAAATCCTTTGCTTTTTTAGGCACCTCCTTTTTTCACCTTTTACTTACTTTTTAAGTACTTATTTTTCAAGTATGCACCTTCTTAATCATTTAATTTGTATATTTTAAATGGCAAGTTTTACATGAGATACCTTTACAACGCAAGTTCTACATTCTTTTACAAATAAATTTGGCGAATAAACTTCAAGGAAATTCCATATTTTATGGTAACTAAGCAAGACATTGACTCACCATATGAACCATTCTGCTTCATAGTAACTGTAAAAGTGTATATAACAGTTAAAAGGTAAAGTTTTTTTATAATTTAGTATAGTTCATGACTTTTGAATTTTTTCTCATTTTCAAACATTTATAAATAAACTTATGTAACTTGTTATTTTATTTTCATTTGTGTTAATTGTTTTTAGTATTCAATAACTAGGTTTTGTTGTTCCTAGAGAGATATACATATATATATATATATATATATATATATATATATATATATATATATATATAAAAAGAAAGACAACATGGCGCTCGAGAATTTATTATTTTATTCATAATTTTTTGATAACATTTTTGCCATTAAGTGAAAATAATCAAGCAGAAAAGAAGCAACTAGCATTCCAGGTAGGTTAACCAAACTCTAAATTATAACCCACCCTTATATTCATCTACCGATGATCCGACGGCACTTAGCGATTATTAAAAGGTAATTTTTTATATTAATTAAATTATTTGATCAATTACGAATGGTATATTACATCATCGTTTTATTTGTGTTCAACAACTAGCATTACAGCTATATTATTATACTCCGTTTGTAATTGATATACTTTGACGCCTTTTAATAATTGTTTATATACTTTGGCTTAAGTTAAGGTTATACTGTGTCTGTGTCTGTGCCTGTGTCTGTGTCTGTGTCTGTGTCTGTGTCTGTGTCTGTGTATGTGTCTGTGTCTGTCTCTGTGTCTGTGTCTGTGTCTGTGTCTCTGTCTGTGTCTGTGTCTGTGTCTGTGTCTGTGTCTGTGTCTGTGTCTGTGTCTGTAGTCTGTGTCTGTGTCTGTGCCTGTGCCTGTGTCTGTGCCTGTGCCTGTGCCTGTGCCTGTGTCTGTGTCTGTGTCTGAGTTGGTCTGTGTCGTCGGTGTCGGTGTCTGTGTCTGTGTCTGTGTCTGTGTCTGTGTCTTGTGTCTGTGTCTGTGTCTGTGTCTGTTCTGTCTGTGCCTGTGTCTGTGTCTGTGTCTGTGTCTGTGTCTGTGTCTGTGTCTGTCTGTATCTGTGTCTGTGTCTGTGTCTGTGTCTGTGTCTGTGTCTGTGTCTGTGTCTGTGTCTGTGTCTGTGTCTGTGTCTGTGTCTGTGTCTGTCTGTGCCTGTGTCTGTGTCTGTGTCTGTGTCTGTGTCTGTGCCTGTGCCTG